>BPLR01000792.1:0-26286 GCA_021605095.1 Caerostris extrusa | reverse complement strand
ACTAATTTAAAGTATCTGCGTTACACGGACTTAATTAAAGGGTTTGGTGTATAAAGGATATCGCTTCATTTTTAGTGATTGTAACGTTTTGTATCTCACTTGAGCAGAAAAGAAGTTATTTCGGCTTGTACAAAAGATTTAGATTGTCTTAGGATTTGGTTAAATTCTGGCGGGTAAATTTAAATCTTGTAATATTATTTTCGGATTCAAAAAACAATATATATATTTATAATGTAGTTAAACTTTAGTATCTTCATTAGCTTTACCGATAATTTTAAATTGTGCGTCTATCTAATAAACTATATTGATAAAACTGAATTATATTATTGAATTTGTTAATGCTATTGGATTTTTGTTATTGAATTTGTTAATGCGTAAAGTATTTTGAACAATTGCTTCTTAATGAAGTTCTAAGGTTGTCAATCTTAGTAGATACCCATGTCTGTTGAATTTGATAGTTCTTGTTGATTCTAACAAACTGCTTCATAGGAATTTCTTGGGTTATTAAACATTGTTATATTCCGTGGATATTAATTTTGCTATGCTTCTTATAGTAATTTCAACAATTGCTTTTCATGAAGTACCAGGGTTATCAAACTTTGGTAGATTCCCATGGCTATTGAATTTAATAGTTCTTGTAGTATTCCTAACCAAATGATTCAAAAATTTCTTGGAGTTATTGAACATTGGTATACACCATAATATTCCCCCAACATAGTATGTTCACAATAAATTGAAACTCGTGTGCGGAATTTCAGTTTTTCAAACTTTTACCATAATGCTTTGTTTACTGTAAATATGTAAATGTGAAACAATCTCCAGTTATATAGAGCTTATTTTCATTTCGGTTTATTTTACGAGTTTTGAACGTTAAATAAAGCTTAAGAAAAAAAAATGCCTATAAAATTTTTCATTCATCATCTGTAAATATATGATTTAGAGGGTGATTATAATTAAAGTCTCACATTCAAAAATGTTGTAAAAAAGAACCATACGTCACAATGAGTTCAAATTTGAACCCTCGAAGATATTTGAAGAAAAGGTAAAAAAGCTCCAGCATCAAATAAGTTCCAAAGTTTATTAATGGATGGCGCTGTAAGCAGCATAAAGAAAGGGAATTCAGCTGCCAGTGATATTATGAATCGAAAGTACAACGTGTTTGGCATGAGTTGCACGTTAAACCAACTATAGTGTTCAATGTGCTTGATTGTTTCTGTTGTTTGACGAAAAAATGACTTCCAAGTCATTCAACAATTGCTATAATGGGGGTGATGAACGAATCCGCCCAGCAAGGCTGTGCTCCAAGTGGTTAAAATCGGTGGAACTTTTTTGGAACTTTTGGTGTCCTTGACTGTTTTCCCCTTCTTCGAGTATATTCAGTTCAAATTTAAGCTTTTGTGTTCCTTTTTTACAGCATTTTTAATGTGGATTTTAATTATAATCACCTTGTATAATCTGCATTTATAGCAATAGCAGATTATTGGTTTTTCAATTGATTTAGTCAGTTTAAAATTAGACAAATTTAGTGAGCTCAAAGATTAAAATCAATGTGCACCTCATATGATCTTTTCATCTATAATATAAGCCTCACTTTGGCTTTTCACCCCCAAAGCCCACACCAATAATATATTACATGGAGGATATTACCGTTTGGAAGAGCTCATTTGATTTTTGCTTGGCATAACCAAGAATACCAAAAAACCTTCCAACTAACAATCAGACTATCGACGCGACTAACTATACATTCTGCTTAAATCAGCCTCAAATACTCTCTCTTTTAGGAAATCACTTGGCGGTCACCAAACTGTTCTGGAACCTCGTTACTCATGGTTTCACTACAAGTGACTACTGTCTTCCTCATTACTAGTCAGGAATCAGACAAACAAAAACAATGAAATAAAAAAAAAAAGAAATTGATAGTTGATTAAATAAAAAAATACAAATTTATTTGTGAATATTGAAAAATACAATAATAAATATTTTACATAACTGATGAGAAACTGATAAAATGCAGAATATGTTTTGATCTTTCTTCTGTGATTTTAAAGGTATATTTATCAAAAAATTTTTTAACTTCAGTTTCTCTTTTTGGTCTTACTACTGCCGTAAGCAATCTCCAACGTCACCATTTCCCCGTCTTTAATCAAGCCGAGTTCCAAAATACCGATCAACTGTTTCGGTTGTTTCCTATTCGCTAACTTCACTTCGAAACAGGCGCCGAGGCGGATGGCAGTGAGCGGCGTGTAAAGTGTGACGCAAAAGATCAATTTCAGGAGAAGATCATGACGTCACGTGGAAGTACACAAAACCGCCAGGAACTTTTTGGTTTCAGGGCTTCATTTCACTTTATTTACGTGAATCAAGAAACAGCGGATGCAGTTTCAATCGCGTTCTTTCTACCTTTGGGAAAAGCTCGGGTTCTTTAGGATTTGCAATATAGAGCGGCGCGGTGGAATTTTTCTTATAAAAAAAGTATTTCGAAAGATCCAAAAGTGCCACTTACAAATATGTCAGCAGACGTCCACGTTTTATTAAAGAGAAAAGCCTACAGTATATTTTTTTATACATGACATTTGAATTACTTTCCTTTGAAATAGTTTATCGTTTACATTTACAAAGTTAAATACATGAAATTGGAAACACTGTCTTTTGAAGTAATTTGTCCGTAAATGAAATACAGAAAATTATAATTTTTCCTTCAAGTAGTTTATCGCTTGCATTTACGAAATGAAATACATGAATGTCCATATCCTCCTCCCTGCTGGGTCAGGAATATGGAACAAACATAAACGATGAAATAAAAATAAATTATTTTTACAAAAAATATTTGCTTAAAAAGAAACTGATGGACGATTAAATAAAGAAAAATACATATTTATTTATGAATATTTCAATATAATTATAAATTTAAAAATATTTTACTTTACTGGTTTTAACAGGATATGTTTTTTTGATCTTTCTTCTGTGATTTTAAAGGTATATTTATCAAACTATTTTAACTTCAGTTTCTCTTTATGAGATTAAAAAAGCACTGGCGTAAGTAATCCTCAACGTCACCATCTTTTCCCCCTCTGTCTTTTATTCAGCCGAGGTTCTAAAATACCGATCACTGTTTCGGTTGTTTACCTATTCACTTCAGTTCACTTCGAAGCGGAACGGGCGGTAGGCGGCGTGTAAGTGCGACGCAAAAATCAATTTCAGTACCGCCAGGAACTTTTTCATGGTTTCAGGTCTTCATTTCACTTTATTTACAAGTGAATCAGAAACAACGGATGCAAGATTTCAATCCGCATTCCTCACGCTTTCTACTTTTGGGAAAGGCTCGGGTTCTTTAAGGCGTTCTTTAGGATGTACAATAGGGAGCGCGGTGGAATTCTTCTGAAAAAAAAATTATTTCGAAAGATCAAAAAGTGCCACTCGCAAATATGTTAGCAGGCGTCCACGTTTTTATTAAAAAGTAAAGTCTACAAGAATATTTTTGTAATACATGACATTTAAATTACCTTCCCTTGAAATAGTTTAACGTTTGCATTTAAAAATGTTACATGAAGTGGGAATTTATTTTGACGTAGTTTGTTGTTTTGCATTAAAATGAAGTACATGACATTCGAATTTTTGAAGAGTAGTTCATTTTTATATATTTATATATACTTTAGTAACAAATTATTGATTTTCAATTGATTTAGTCAGTTTAAACTGAGGCAAAATATTTAATGAGTTCAAAAGATTGAAAGATTAATGTGCACCTCATGCAGGTAGCTTCATTTTTAGGAGTTCATTAATACATACCATGAACAATACGCCATTATGTGGAGGACATTGCTTTTGGAAGAACTTTTGATTTTGCATATCGACAAGAAAGAAAACCCACGCAAAACTCCCAACAAGCAATCTGATTATCGACTAGACAAACTATACACAGACTACCACAATCAAAATCGGGTCTGCAACACGACACCATCTGATTCGAATCTCAGTCCTCACATAGGGAGTGGGGTTCATATCCTCTTTCACTACTAAAGTCAGAAATCAGGCAAACATAAACAATGAAATAAAAATGTTTTACAAAAAGTATTTGATCTTAAAAAAGATTTTAAGTCGATTAAATAAATAGATGATAATCGATTCAATAAATATGATTGTCGATTAAATCGATAGATGATAGTCGATTAAATAGATAGATGATAGTCGATTAAATAATAGAGGGATAGTCGATATTAAATATAATAATTGATAGTCGTTTAAATAAGAAAAATACAAATTTATTTAAAAATTTTTTTTTTAAATATATAGTAATACATTTAAGATATATTTCAACATGATTTTCCGAAAACTAATATATATACACTATATGTTTTGATCTTTCTTCTGTTATTTTGAAGGTATATTCATCAAACCATCACAGCTAGATCAGGGAATCAGACAAAGATAAATGAAATAAAAAAAAAATTACAGAAAAATATTTGTTTAAAAAATTTGATAATCAATTAAATAAAGAAAAATACAAATTTATTGATGAATATTTAAATATAATAATAAATTTAAGAAAATATTTTAACTCCACTTTTACTGAATTTTTTTACAAGGATATGTTTTGATCTTTCTTTTGTGATTTTAAAGATATATTTACCAAACAATTTTAACTTGAGTTTCTCGTTTTGAGATTGAAAAGCACTGGCGTAAATAATCTCCAACGGCACCAATTTTGTTCCTCCCTGTCTTTAATCCAGCCGAGTCCTAAAATACCGATCGCTGTTTTGGTTGTTACCTATTCACTTCACTTCACTTCGAAGCAGGCCGAGGCGGGAACGCGGCAGGTGGCGTTAAAGTATGACGCAAGAAATCAATTTCCAGAGAAGTCTGTGAGCGTCACGTGGAAGTACACAAAACCGCCAGGAATTTATTTTTCATGGTTTCAGGGTTTAATTTCAATTTTTTTTTGTGAATAAGAAACAGTGGACACGAGATTTCAATCCGCATTCCTCGCTTTCTTTGGGACAAAAGGCTCCGGTTCTTTAGGATTTGCAATAAGAGCGCGGTGGAATTCTTCTGAAAAAGTATTTCGAAAGATCAAAAGTGCCACTCACAAATATGTCAGCACACGTCAAGGTTTTTAAAAGTATAAAGCCTGCAGTATATTTTTTTGTAATACATGACATCTACAAAATATATTTACAAAAAATGAAATACATAAAATTGGGATTGCATTATTTTTAAATTAATTTATCGTAAAAATATATGAAATTGGATTACTTTCTTTTGTAGTAGTTTGTCGTAAATGAAATTGGAATTTTTTCATTTAAGTAATTTATCGTTTGCATTTACAAAAGGTAATACATGAAAATGGAATTTTTTCCATGGAGCAGTTTATCATTTGCATTTACAAAATGAGTGACAGGAAATTGAAATTTTTTTTTCCTTGAAGTAGTTTATCGTTTGCATTAAAAAAATGAAATACATGAAAGTAAATTTTTTTTTCCTTGAAAAATTTTAAAGTTTGTATTTATAAAATGAAATACATGAAATTGGAATTTTTTTATTTGAAGTTATCTTTCGTTTTGCATTTACAAAATGAAGTGCATGAAGTGGAATTTTTTTTTTTCCTTGAAGTAGTTTATTGCTTTTGTTTATGAAATGAAATACAAGAAATTAGAACTTTTTAAATAATTTATCGTTTGCATTTACAAAAGGAAATAGATGAAAATGAAATTTTTTTTTCCTGAAGTAGTATATTGCTTGGATTTAAAAATGAGAGACATGAAATTGAAATTTCTTTTCTTTGAAGTAGTTTCACGTTTTCATTTACAAAATGAAATACACAAAATTAAATTTTTTTTTCTTTAAGGTAGTTTATCGTTTGCATTTACAAAATCAAATACATGAAAGTTCCACATTATGAAGTATGTCCATTGTACAAAGCTACTAAATGTGGCATTTTATTCCTTTTTTTTTTTCTTTTTAACATAGTGTAATATAAAATTTAGAAATTATTGCCCCATCCTAGAAATTAAAAAAATTTTGTAACAGTTAAAATTTCTTCTAAAATGACATTTCCTTCCCGCTGGCAGCATTCCATCCTACTTAACCACTTTGCCAATTTCCCACACTCTCGGTGGTCGGACAATACAGACGTTAGTTTAATTCTATACGTTATTTAAAATAGTCAAAAGAAATTTTTGTAATCAACAATTTATAATTACCCTTTTTATGTATAATATACATAGAAATGGATTTTTTATACATAGAAAATGGATATACAAAAGAAACGGATTTTTTTATTTTCGCATTTAAAAATTAGATTAACAAAGTAATTTATGTTGTGATTATTTTTAAATATTAATCCTATAAAAAATCGAATAAAATTAGAAGTTCGAAACTATTGCAATAGGATAACTAAAAAAGAAATGAAAATACTCCACCCCCCTTTTGTTTGACATGCAAATTTTTTGTAAATGCTTCAAATTTATCCAAAACGGTTTTTATAATTATTTAAAAAATATACGTTTTCTTCATAGTTTTATTTCACGTTAGTTATGCATATTAAATATAAACACTAAATACATCATGATTTAAAACTGCTATTGCCGTTCTCTATATTTGATAATAGACAGACAGAGTGCCTTATCACATGATATTTGCGGATTTATATGTATGAATGCGAAGTTAAATTATGAATGTGATTGAATTTTCAAACCTATTTCAGAGTACCACAAAGCCATACACAAATATATGAGCTGGATACTATATGCCGTTGGATATTATATGTCACCTATGTGTATATTTGAAATACGCATATGCTGGAAAGTAATCGTAATCTTCCCATAAATGATATAGCATATTAAAACAAGGCTTGAAAATTTCAATACACAATTTAACCTATTTTCTGTCATGTGGTCAATGACGTTAAACGGCAATTGCTCCTTTATGTGACACCTATTCTGATGCAACATTGCTTTTACAGATATTGCGCTGAAGCGAAATAGTTATTTTTTTTAAAAATTGTATACAGTATTTAAAAATGTATCATAGAAATTTAATAAGCAAGTGTTTCATAAATTGTTTTGCCAAAATAAAACAGATGAAAGGGGTGATAGTATCCATAAAAGTAAATAGCATTTAGTTTGGAAATCATGATTACTGTCTGAATGATAAAATTTCTATTCGTTAGAAATGATTGTATTCATGAAATCATGATCCCTCTAAACGTCAAAAGAAGTGTTGATGTTTGAATGCTCAAGTTGACTATTTAACATAAAAGAAAGAGAATTAACGAAAACTAATGTGCAATCCCATTTAGTTAGAATAAAATTAGATGCTTATAATTGCGCCCAAATGAATCGTTGCAAAATTAATCTATGTATACTAAAGACTAACGAATGCTTTTCGAATATTGTTATTAGGGTGTTTATCCTGTTTGCTGTAATGTTAATTTTGCCTTCAGGATCTGTAAGTTATTCTATAAATGAAAGCTAGCATTAAAAAAAAAAAAATATTTGCAAAAAAAAAAAAAAACAGTTGAAAAAGATAAAAACATTACCATCAATATTTGTAATTAACTAATTAAGGTGAATAGAAATCCAGTCAAAGCAACCGTTATTCTTTAAAAGCCTCAATGTATAATTTCCTCAATGTTTTAAATTATTATGGTGGTAAATAAAATCTTAGAATATAAATAGGTATCTCGTAGATACTTATGAATTTCTCCCGAAAAGGATACGTATATGATTCACACAGTAAGAAAAATGATATTGGAAAAATTTAAATTCTATATATTTTTTTACAAATAGGTATTTTTGCAGTATAAAAATAATGCAAATTTTAAAATAGTTATTTTAAAATTCACAATATTTTTATTTTATAAAAGTGTTTCATAAATTTTCTATTATTTTAATTGCCTCAATTTTATGGAGGTCGTTTTTTTTTCTCTGTTTTAATAAATATTTTTATATTTAATTTTTGAATTTAGGATGATTATTATGGTTTAAAATAATTTTTGAAAATTGTTTTTAAAAATCTCTATTTAATTCAATTAATTTCATTTTTATCTTTTTTTATGAAACGGGCTTTTTTGGTATAAAAATAAACTAAACATTTATTTGAAATTTTTATCTATTAATAAGAATAATATTCTTGTTCACTTTTATTCAGTCCAACGCCTATGAAAAGAAAACCTAATTAAAAGACACTTTAATTGGATTTACTATCTAGGAAAAAAATCAAAACTGGTTTAGTTCGTGAACAATAAAAAAAAAAAGAGATTTAAAATGTTTAATAAATTGAAGATTCATTATCTTTTCTTTTATTTCCTCGTATAAAAATGAAAACTTCCCTTTTTGATGTATTTGGTTTCAAAAAGAAAGAAAAAAGAAAAGAGATTATCACTTTCTTTTGTTAAGAAAAGTTTTCTTTTTGTAGAATGTCTTTAATTTATAATCATTTATGGATTATGTCATTTAATTGAACAATTTAGCCATTGTACGAGAAAGAATTTCAATTTGACATTTTAATGAGAGGAATATCTGTTTTTGTATCATCCAAACTACTGAGTAAATGAATTTTTTGCGGTATCATAATTAAAACCCGTGTTAATTAAACAAATCTAAAACAAGAACTTAGCAAATTAATTAATAATTTTTTTATTATTGGGAGCTATTGAATGCCTCTAAACAATATTTGAATATTTGAATGTAACTAATGCTTTGAATAAAATATTTCATGAATTTTTTCCACTTCATATTTATTATGATAATTTTTTTTATAATAGGGAACATTTACTACATTAAGTACAATTACAACAGAATGAGTATGAAATGTAAAAATCTAATTTTGTTAATTGATTTTAAATTTCTGTTAGTAGTAGATTGTTCAATAATTTCTAAGTATATGAAATTAAATATTGATAAAGATTGCTTAAAATGAAGGGTTAGTGAATTTTTATTTTTAATGTATTAAAATTACACAAAAAAAGATACACACATCATTTTTTTTATATAAAAAATACAAAAAGATTTCAAATGTTGTGTGTTGTTACCACTATTGAATCTACTATACAATACTACTTATTGTACTGGCATGCTTAAAAATATAAAAAATAAGAAATTTAAGAATAAGGATTGAGAATTTATCTTCAATGATTGAAGATAAGGTATATTATAAATCAGTTAATTTACTGAAAGTTTATTAAATTATTTCCCAATATCATTGAAAAGATTCACCAATTGTAAATACATAAATAAATTAAATTTAATTGTCTTTAGTCTCAGTTTAGGAGAACAGATTTTTAATAACTAAGTATAATTGTCTATTTCGATAAAGTAAAGCATTTTTAATTCAAATGAAGTTAATAAGTAAATTTACTTTATAAATAATTATATTTGAACAGTTGTTATGCTTACTAAAAGTTAATTCAAAAACTTTCTTCGATTAAGAAACATTATTTTGGCATCTTCAATTTCTTTTAGGTATTCATTGACTTGA
The DNA here is from genome assembly GCA_021605095.1 of Caerostris extrusa. Lineage (NCBI taxonomy): Eukaryota > Metazoa > Arthropoda > Arachnida > Araneae > Araneidae > Caerostris > Caerostris extrusa. Next base: position 16,809 of record BPLR01000792.1, on the reverse strand, counting down.
AAGTTCATATCTTCAACTTGTAATTATTTCTTAAATAACAGTTAACTTTTAATATGAATAGAAGTTTTTCTCCTTGTAAGTGACGAGAAATATCATTATCCATAGTTAAATGCTCGCTTTGTTCCTAGGTATACGTTTTCTAAACAATAATTATATTTAGAAGTTTTACTTTTTCTTCAACGAAATATTACGTTATTTGTCAAATTGTGCGGAATTATAAATTCGTAAAACTATTGCATTATCTTTAAAATAAATTTTTTTTGGGAAAATATAATAATTGAAACTTTCTTAACGAAGTTATTAATAACAAATAATATAAAAACAATTTTTTAAGTCAATTCCTACTTTTTTTTCTCTATATTGCAGAAAAGTCCGTTATAAATAAAAAGTTGAAATTTTCCTATTACATCTGGCGCCATCTATTGGTAGATATATGCAACTTAAATCTAAAAACTAAAAATTAATTAATTAAATTTAATTACTAGTTAATACTTGAAAAAACTGTATTAACATCAAGTGCCTCCACTACAAGTTCAAAACAAATTTATTTGAACTTGAGTGGATGAATCAAAAGTATTTTATGAACGATTGAAATTTGAACAACATATATAGGGAGAGTGTGAGCTAATAGAAGGAATTGAAAAATAAAATGAAAAGAAACGCGTAAATAAACAAGAAAAAGGAATATATTATATTTTCACCTAACATGTCCTGAAATACTATGCTCTTTCGCCTATCTGCCTTCCATGTGACAAGGAATGCAAGGAGCCTCTGAATCATATAACATTGTTAAAAGAGAAGCTAGTTTGAAATTACTTGCGCACCTGTCATATCAAAATGCTTTAACTAATCCCCTTTAATGGTCTACTTATTACAATGAGATTCAAAGTGACGATTTCATGGGCCTAGCTTCTGTTCATCGGTGAGAGAATGATATATCAGTCCTAAATTATTCATATATCTGGGGATCTACTGCATGTTCTAGTTGGAATGGAACAGCAGAACGGGCACAAAAGGTTGTGCAAAATGGCAACTGGAATTACACAGAGGAATCTAACTAATGCATTGAATATGTCACAAAGTAAATGCATTGAATGTCTATCATAAAATGAAGGCTCGAATCTGTTTCAAAATGAATTCTAAAGAATTTTATTTAGCTGTTTACAACTTTTTGCATCAGAACTTGGTTTGATTGTGATGCTGTTTTCAATTATTTGATTTTTTTACAATTCATTTTAATTGTACTTATCAGTTTTATTTGCAATTCATCATAATAATATGAACGACATACAATTTGGGGTAATTTCAAACTATATAAATGCAAGATATTAACTATCTCTGATTTATTATATAAATTTTTTAAGAAATTTTTAAAATAAAAAAAAAATACTTCAAAAAAATTAAATTTTTAAACAAATATTACAATAAATATATAACTTTTCAACTTTTTAAAGCATCTTAAATTACTCTTATATCTTACTCTGAGCAATTTACAAAATTATTAAAAGGAAAAAAAATTATATTTCCATTTTGCATTGGTAACTATATTAATAAAAATTTATTAAAATTGCCAAGATTTTTAAATTTTTTAATATTACATATTAATACCAAATTTTTTTTCCGAAAAATTATTAGACAAAAAGCAATTATTTTCAGTTTTAGAATGTGAAATGATGAAAGTAAATGAAAATGATGTAGGTATTATTTATTTTCTGTACTATAAGTACAATCGCATAAAATAAATTATCTCTCTGAACCTATCCGATGTAAATAATTCATCTATATACCAATACTAGGAATATACCAATTTCTAATTACCAAAAATAAAATAATAAAAATAATAAATGAATAAATAAAATAAAAGTCTTATACTTTTTTAAATCTGGTTACACTGATTATTCATATTATATGAGTCTCTGTTAATTATGTCATTAAAATGTTTGTATTATTATTTTATTTGCAAGCAATAATTTTCGTGTGGAAACTACAGTGAGAGAAACTTATATTTTACTATCTGATGAGGCATCTAAATTATTCTAATCTCTAAAATTTATTTGTAAGTAATAATTATTTCAGATACTGGCTGCAAAAATAAGAATAAATAAATAATTTAAATGTCAAAGTCAGAATGCAAAAACCTCTTCAGTTTGAGAATAATCATATTTAATATAAATGGAAAAGTAATATTTAAAATATAATACAAATGCATGAAAGGCATAATAAATATATCATTTAAGAAAAATTGCAGATTTAATGATTTTCATATGGAATGCGTTTGTTGCGATGAGATAAATTGTGCTCTTTGTACTTCTATGTATTTTGTATAGCTTCCTAAATAAAGAATTCGTTTTTGTAAGTAAATATTATAATAAACAACGTCAATATATATAATCATTGATATACTAAATATAATAAAATAGAAATAAGTTAAAGATATTGGAATATCTTAAAATATTTGATTCAGTAAAAGCCTGCAAATAAAATAAAAAGTAAAGGAGGAGATAGGAAGGGCTGAAAGCTATTATTTTTAAATTTTATTTTAAGATTTTAAATATCTTTTCTTTAGTTTTATATGAATAATCTCAGAAAAAATCTAAAATAATCAAGTTGGCATTGGTAAAAGAAATATTGGACTGAATGCAGCTGCCTCCAGACTTTAATCCAATTGAATATTTATGAGATGGTATCTTTAACAGCTAATAATGAGTCAGTATTTAATAACATTCAAACATTCTCATAAAAATATCTTTGAAGAGTATGGAATTGTACAAACTGGCGTGAGCTGCAAATTATTATTTGAGAAGCCTTTTTTAATTTCATTTTCAAAAGATTTAAATTAATTTAATTTTTAATTAGTACCCTACACTTTTGATCAGGGCTAAATTAAAAAATATTTTTCATTCTAAAACTATTTGCTTAGAATCTCGAATTGGCCTGAATTAGTCAACTTATCAAATTATACTAATCAATTTAATACGGAAAAATTTATTAAAAATCAGCTGAATATTTTTTGAGAATTTCAATAAAAGTATAATTATCTCTTGAAATTAAATATCCTTCAAATGGACAAAATATCTTTGTCTGGCAGATATAAACAAACAGCTTATTATGCTAAATGTTATGTTAAATGCTATTTTTAAATGATGCTATGTTAAATGCTTATTAAATGATATTTCTATTGAATATAGAGTTGTAAAAAATTGTTGTAAAATACATGATTGTGTAAAAATTATAACAAGTAAACATAACAAGCAAAATAAAATTATTCAGAATATTAAATGATTTTGATCGTTATATAATAGAAACAGTATTGAACTACATGGATTGACAAAATCTTCTAATGAGTATAAATTTTATTATTTTATGAATTATTATTTATAAAATTATTTATTTATCTTATAAATTATAAATTTTTTAATTGATGCATAAATATTTTTATAATTAGGTTCTTAAGAAACTGCAAAATGAAACAAAGTAGTTATATATGACAACAAGCAGTGTTTCGTTGTTTTAATTTGCACAAGTTGGCTTGGATGAATGTGAACGCCACTTTACTGCAACAATGCCCTTTTATGACACATTCAGCTCCCCTGCAACAACGTAAGTGGGCAGAAGATCAATACCACCTTGACGCGTTCACCTTTTCTCTCCTCAGGTAAAACTGAGAGCAATCTTTTTTTTCCTCGGGAACCCTTTTAGGGGCTTTTGTTGCAATGAATTAGAGTGCAACAAAAAACAGGGATCTTAGTATTAGAACGTAAGGAATTGGGATTGATATCGTGATGGAATTTTTTTCTGTAACGTTTTGCAGCTTGCAATTTTTTTGTAATTCGCTTGAAAGGCTATAAAAAAAAAACACAGGAAAAAAAGAGAAATCTCTCAACATCAAAAAGAAAAAATATATATAAAAAAAGAAGAAATTTTAATTAAATACAAGTAATTTAATCACCACTAATTTTCCTTTAAAATTCTATGCTCTCAAAATATATTTAGAATTTTAAAGAAAATTTGTGGTGCGATAAAATTGATGTTTGTAAAAACATATTAAAGCATAGATTCATATGGAATTGCACAAAATAGTTATTATAATGCAACCTTTATCTAGAAAGGGAATAACGACAAATTGCTTATTTAAAAAACAGATGAAATGTTAGATAAAAATTTATATAACATTGTATTATGAAAAATTATGATTTATATGTTCTTATGTTACAAAATTTGCAAGTATTTTTTATTTCAAATATGGACATTTTTTTAATTAAAATTTTTAAATATTAAATAAATTGATATACTTTTTTTCATTCATAGAATTGCAGGCAAAATTGCATTTTTAAATGAATCCATCTTTAATTTTTGTAAATAAATTGCATTAGAAAGATGAGTAATCTCCTATTCAGTTGTTATATTTTTATATTATTTTAATTTAAAGATAAATTTAAGGAATATTAACACTGATTGTTAAAAATTGTTTTTGCCTAATTTGTAAATTAATAACCGAGTTGAAAAAAAAAAAAACACAAGTATTGCATTCTTGTAAATAAGTATACAAGTTAGTAATTTACAAAATTTACTAACTTGTAATTTATTACTTTGTAAATTTACTAATTTTTAATTTGTAAATTCTTTCAAATTTCATTATTTATACAATTTGGCTTATTACAATTTGTAAGAATTGTAAATAAGAACTTGTTTATAGAATCGGCATGATTGTAACATGATTTGTATACATTTTTTAACATGAAAGAGTTTTGAGAAAAAAAAATTTTATTAAGATATTTTCCTAAGATGTGTTCATCCCTAGTTGTAATTAATAGCGATCTCAACTTTCTATACAGTTAAATAAGTTGTCGTGCATGTATGATATTTGTAGGGTAAACCAAAAAGAGGCTCTGTAAAATTAAGATCCGGCGATTGAGCTAGCTATCCCATATGCTCTAAACATTGTTCCTCCAGATCAAAGTTCAATCCTTTGATTATCAAGAATCCAAGTTCGGCGAGATATTATCATCCAGCGGAAATAATTCATAACCGATAGCACCAGCATGTGATTTGAGATTGGATGAAATATCTCTGTTCAATACCTCACCATTCATCATTGGGTTTCCTCCTACACAATGGTAAGAGCGCGTCCCTGTAGTATTCAGCAGAAATGGTCAGTAGCCCTCGAGACGCTTACCCGTGAGGAAGTACAGCGCATTCTGAGCGGAGCTGAGAAACGTTTGGTTTATAGTCTCTCATCCCGAGAGGAATTTATTTAGCTCATCCCGGCGCAATAGTTGGTCTACAGACTCTCCCCACAGAGGCAGTTTATTTCGCGCAACCAGCGTATAGCCGAGTTTCTGGTTTTCGGCTTAGAAGTGGAGTCCTTTCACGAGTCAATAATTATTTGTTTTTAAATGTGTTAAATATTGTATGTGTGAGTGTAAATGTAGTGTAGTTGTGAATTCTCCAGCCTGTGCCTCAATTATCTCAGCCCAACCACACCCTGTTACAATCTGGCTGCCCAACCTGCACACTACAATTTTAAATAACCGGCTAAAAGATTCCTCTCGGGCATTGCCGACAATATTGTCTTTTTAATAATTGGAGATTAACGAATTTAGTAAAAAAAAATTTAAAAATTAGGTATTCTCAGTTTCCTGCGTTTTCTATATAAGTCTTATATCGTTAAAAAGAAATTTAAAAATAAAATTATAAAATGTAAAATACTGGATAAAATTTTTTCAAAAGTTTTATTTCATTTTTTTTTTTTATTCATGTAAACTAAATTTTTTTTTTTAACCTTTATTTTCATTTTACTGGCGGAGAGCGCCAAAAATAAGTTGCACTTTAACTTTTAGAAGCTAGAATATTTAAAAAAAAAAAAAAAACAGGCTAAAAAGAGGCCTGTGTATTTTCCTTCAGCTTAAAAAAAACACATGGGAATAAAAATATTATGCTTACATAAACACGGCGAATTATTTTACTTAATTCTTTTTGAAATTTTAATAAATAAACCATTTTCAATGACGAAACTAAATACTTAAAGCTCTGTTTTTCAAAGTTTAGGTTCTTAAATGCTATATGAATAACTGCATTATTTTTTAAAATGTTGTAAAGAAAGTATGATTATCTCAAACAATAGATAATCGTTCAAAGCCAAATATACAGGTAACTGCAATTTTTAAAACTGATTCTTACACATAAAATATTAACTAACACGTGTTGAAAAAAATGCGTGAATTCTAAAAAATTGATGACTTATACGTGATAAATTTTTAAGGAATTTTTATTACCTGAAGGAAAATATGCATTCATTTAAATCATTTATCAAAACAATATTCAAATTTATCATACAAACTCTTTCTGATCGGAGATTATGATAAATCTGAAAGAGACTTCCATTGGAGAATTATGATAAATTAGCACATATAATCCGACCTTAACTGACTACAGAAAATAAAACTTATAAATTGCTTTAAGCACCTCTTTTTCATTGCTGGTATGGATATCAATAAAATATATTTTAATCTACATAAGGGATCAGTAGATTTTTCATTTAGTATTGCATAAATGTAAAGAGATGCTATATATACATATATATATATATAAAATCAAAAATCTTTGATTCCAAGGTGCAATGGTTTTAATTTGCTGGTGAATATCATTTTAATGAAAAATTACATTATTGTATGATTATATTTATTTATCAATTGGAGCTAAATAGTGAAAATCATTACTTATTTCCCGTCGTTTGGAAGCATGCATAAATTGTTTTCACTCCTAACTCTAGACATTGTCACATATAATTTGACTATAGCTAAAGAAAACTGATCTTAAATCAATCCCAGCAATTTTAATTGATTGACCTTGTGCTCTGTTTATAGAGATAACAAAAACAGCGATAGTTGGGAATTGTAGCTAATTAAATTCGAACGACTTATCGGATTTTTAATTAGGGTGTGGAGAAGGTTGTAGGTTGAAGACGAAGGGAAATGGCAATTTCTTTAGCACTGTAGAGTGTTTAATTACTACTATGATTATCATAACATGTGTCTCTAATCTACACACTGCGAAAGTCTCTCCCCCGCCACCTTAATTCCTTTCTATGCTTCAAATCAAATCTCCAATATACAGTGAAGAATTCCTTTAATTCAACTACGGTAACCTAAAGGCATTAGCAAAACATATACTTTATATTGCAACATGGGGGAGCCTGCATGGCCGAGTGGCTAGTGGCTATATATACTTATGTGGCACATATAGCTACATAAATATGTAGTATTTATGAAAAAAATCAAATATATTTTTAACACACTCCTTGGAAAATAATTTCAGAGAATATTAATATAAACTACTATAATAAATTTCAGGGCCCTGAATGGCCGAGTGGCTAGCGCTCTGGCTCTCAGTACCACAGGTTTCGGGTTCGAGTCCCGGCGGTGCCCTGGATGTTTGTAGTGGTTCGGAATCCACTTTAAAAAAGTAGGTCCCGGTCTAATAGGATCGTAGAGCGTTGCGGAGGCATTGTTACTCCGCGTCCGTGGCTTCTCTTCAAATTACACGCTCCCCTGGGTAATGCAAAGTGAGTACCGTCTGTGCAGCGCTTGCCTTAAGGCATCCAAGACCAAGCTGTCTAAGTGTTTGCCAGCTGCATTAGAAAAAAAAAAATATTGCAACATTGGCGACTTCTTCGGAAGTTAAACAACTTAGTAGAAACTTAGAATTAAACAGGTACATTTTTACTGGTAAAATAGCAATGCAAATATTTTCTTTTTTTACTAAACAAAATTTTAAAAGGTTACAATTCAGCGCCTAGCATTTTTTTAATTAATTTTTTTAAATAAACAAATTAGCGTTAACCTGTCCATGAACTTTGGTAAATGAAAATTAATAAAATTAAGACACAAATTAAATTTACCATAAAATTTGCTAAATTCGTCTAAAATTTAATTGGATCATTTCTTAGCGAATATTGATCTAATATCGAAAATTGTTTTAGTTAACCTAAGTTTTTCTTAAAAGTATACCTGAAATTTATTAATATTTGGATGTAAATTCTGGTTATGCATATGGGGCACACACTCAGAAACTTTGAGAATGATAGACATAAGAAAAAGTAATTTCGCCGAATATTTAAAGTTATTATTTCTTCAATATTATTAATACATTTCCATTAAATCATACAACCATTATTCCATGATGACATACAAATTGTCGATTTATCTTAAAGATAGATCAAATTGGCAATATTTTAGTATTATTGCATAAAAAAGAGTTTATTAGGCATTCTACTGCAAATCAAAAAGCATTCTTTGAAAACAAATAACGAAAAATTAACAATGATATTCAATAAAACAATATATGAATTGAAATTAAAAAAATATTTATAGGGCAGCTTTGTAATTTTACTGAAGCACATTAAAATAAATGTATCGATATTTCTATCAAAATTGTTTAATCAAAATTATTTATTACATCGCCAGATAAAGGGTTACCTAACTCAACTAAGTTACTCGCCAATAGAATGGCAGATGTGTAACAAATTCAACGATACTAAGGGCGCATTCAATGTCTGCGAAAATAAATCCAAATTTTTGCATGTAAATTTTAAAAACACTTTCAAGAACAGCTTGTGACAATTTTAAATTCCTTACCTTGTTCCCTCTATCTCAGAAGCGGCCTGATGGCCAGCGCTATTAGCGCTCTGGCCGTTGGTATCGAAGGGCTTCAGGTTTGAATTCCGGCGGTGGAATGGATGTTTGTTAGTGGTTCGGAATTCACGTTAACTCTAGGTCCCGGTCTGTTTAGTCTAAAGTGTGCACAAGACGAGAGACAAACCCAAACCAACCAACCACACAATCTATCTCAGAATAATCGGAAGAACAGTTCTAAAAATTTCTAGATTTTAATACTTATTATTTTTATTCATAATTCTAGATATATAATATATAATTCTAGAATAAGATTTATTGTGGACAAACCTTTTAATTGCTGATCATTTTTTGGTCAAGAATAAAATTATAGCAAACATTTGACGTAATTTCCCTTAATAATCGCTCTGAAAGTGATAAAAAATTTAAGTTACTATTAAATATTTGATTAAAGGAATGAATTAAGATAATAAATTCCAAAATGCAATGAATTCTTTATTAAATAGTTAAAAAATAACACATATTAAATCTAATTTGGTGAAAAAAAAATTCTATTTTTTTTGTTGTATGAGATTTTTTTGTTCATTTAAAAAGAAAAGAAAACTGAAAACAAGCATATCTTCATAACAAATGATTTTATTTATCCCCATTGACAACTAATTTTTTTTAGGAAATATTTTCTTATTATTGTAAAAACCCGGAGATCCAATTAGTAAAATGCGAAATGGGCGAAAAATGTTTAAAAAAAAAAACATGTCTTACAAACCCTCATTAAAATTTTTCTTTCTTATTATTCGCTGTAATAGGTTTTATCTACATTTCATTGTTTGTTAATTACTAATGGAAAAAAATGATTTTTTTTTCTGATTTCGAATTAAAATGGGATTTTAGTGTTGATGATATTGGTTTTTCATAACATAATTTTTCTTTTGATAAAATGTGTGTTACAATGTTTTAGAGAGTTGTAAAGAATTCTAATCTAAACCACCGTAAATTTTTCTTTAATATAGTTACGGAATGGTTATTTTTTTTTTTTTTAGATTTGTTTACAAATCTGTTCATATTAAGAATATTTTGATAATAATCGCTTTTTTAAAATTAATAACCTTATTTACTCCTTTAATTATTTACTTATTCTTTGAATTTTTCTTTAGTAAAAGTGTTTTCTTGTTCTTTTTTTTAATAAAAGTTTTTTTTATTTATTTTTTATTTTTTTTATTTTTTAATTTTCTAGCAGATATTTTTCCAAACAGAATAGTGGATTTCAGCGTATAATATGATTTATAGATAATTGAGTTGATTGAAAAATTATAAAAGAATCATGAAAACAGTACAAAGAGTGATTCGAAATTTTAAATAATATGATCATATACTTGTTTAAAAGCATTTCCTCATCACAATATAGTGTAAATGTATAACTACTGAACATTATAAACAAGCAGAAAAATATGGTAGTATTTTTATTCTGAAAAACATTATTTGTAACTGGCGAGAATATTTTTTTATTTAGAGATTAAATCTCATTCCACACTCACTACAACTAATTTTATGCATGAATATTGTACTTCTCCAATAACTAAAGTTTTAAATGTATGTGTTGTCGTACTGTAGTTAGAACCATTCAGTGTTGAGTGGTTCACAAGTTCTGGTGATACGATACCTAACCAACATGAAGTAGTGCAGCAAATTTCGAATCGGATTGTGCCATGTATTACGAGTTCTAAAATAATGAGTCTAGACGGTAATTGTGACAGCGTGGTGGTGGAACACTACCTGAGTGTATGAACAGCGATAATCAGGCTACCATTGCGACACTACAATTTTAAACCTCTTTAAGGCCATATGTGGGTTTCTCATCTTCCTCCACAATGGATTCCAACATAAAGACATTCCAGCCGAAAGTTACATCGTGCCCATCTTCGGCATAGACATAACAACTACCGGATGACCTATCGAGTTTCTAAGGGAATTTAAGTTCGGAAACCTTACACCAGGTATGTCAAAATCTTTTATTATCAATGATTACAGTAAATACTATACAGAAGTAAACACAAATAAAAATAAAATTAATATAAATCCAAGGTAGATTTTTTTCATTTTGAGATTCAGTTTTTAATTCCAATTTATGCTATTTAAATGTTATAATACTTTCTTTTGAAGAAACTTGATAACATTTTTCCTTTAACGAATCTTAAAAATTTAATTGAAATTGGTTAAGATATAGTTATTTTTTAAAAATATTTACTGGACAAGCTGGTTTATTGATTTTAATATTTTTATTTTTATTTTTAAGGCTTTCTTGAAAATATGAGTAGATGAACATACATAAAATACTTCCATGCGGAAATTTACCAGCTGATAAATATTTGTAGTAGTTTAGAATACTTACATCCATATATTTTTATGTTTTTTACTAAATGAAGGTCGTTTATTCTCATTGCCGATTTGTTAAGTTTACATTCATAATACTTTCCGAGCTTGCCGGGTAATGTATTTGAAAAACAACTGGTAGTTGACTATGTTTACCAATTTGAAGAATTGAAATAGACATATAAAGAACGCTTAAAGCTTGGAATGCTACTTATCAGTGAGTCACATTTGGCCCATGGACTTCGTGTCCTACATGTTATCCATCAAGATTCCATATCAAAAACCTAGTTTTATTATTTTTTTTATAATTAACCCTTTTCACTCGAGGGCTCCGGAGCGGAGCCATTTAAATTATTTCAATATTAAATTATTTATTATTTTCCTAAGATCATATTCACATGTAAGTTTGATATACGCATTAAGAGAAACGCATTATTTATTTTGTTATTTGCATTGTCTCCGTAGCGGAGCCCTCGAGCTTGAAGACAAATTTTAAATGGCTCCGCTTCCGGAGCCCTCGAGTGCAAAGGGTTAAAACAATAAATCTTTTCTTGAAAATAACCAGTTAATGTTATCATAACCAATACGAATGATCTAAAATTTGAATTGGCTTTCTATTTTTTTTTAAATTGGTTTTCCATGTATTTATGAATTAATTAGTATACTACATTCTGAAGCTGAATGTGCAATCAAGAATACATGTTCCTACAGCTTTCTGGTAAAAATCAAGTTTTTTCAGTGTAAATTTAATAGAAATAACTCCACTTAAAAGAACATTCAGAATTCTGAATCTATTAAACTATCATACAAAAAAGATTCGAAGGAAAGCCCAAATTTTTATTAAACTACATAAAGCTGCAATCTATCTAATTGACTGATTTTAAGTGAAATTCATTTAAATTAACCTATTCATGCAAAACAAAACAGCTTCAAACTAATGAAAGAATTTGAAGCTTTGAAAGAATTTATCTGGAGTGTCGCCTGTAGAAAGTAGCGAATCAAGTTTTCATCCACAATACTTTCTGATCTGGTCGCGTCAATACAACTGATAGTTGATCATGCTTACCAGTTTGGACAATTGAAATAGACGTATAAAATTGCCTAACGTTTGGCATGCCAGGGATTACTTATCAGTGAGTCTTATTTAGCCCATGGACATCGTGTCTTACATGTTATCCGTGAAGCTTCCATATCAAAAGGTCAACTTTAATAATATTTTTTTATAATTAAAAGATTAAATATTTCCTTTAAAATAACCAGTTAATGCTACCATAACAAATACGTATGATGTAAAATTTAAATTGACTTTCCATATATTTATGAATTAATTTGTATACTGAATTTTGAAGCTGAATGTGCAATCAAGAATACATGTTCCTACAGCTTTCTGGTAAAAATCAAGTTTCTTTTGTGTAAATTCAATACAAATGACCCCACTTAAAAGGAAATTCAGAATTAAGTAAAAAATTAATCTACCATACAAAGGTTTCCAAGAATAGCCCAAATTTTATTATACAACTACATAAAAACAAGAATCTTTATATTGACAACTGCTTTTAACTGAAATTCATCTAAATTAACCTATTCATGCAAAATAAAACACAGCACCAAACTAATAGAATGCTTTGAAAGAATTTATCTGCAGTGTGGCGCCCGTAGAAAGTAGCGAATCAAATCTTGTTACAAAATCTGTGAGCAAACACGCGAATGTCATTGTGGGGAAATTTAATTACTCGCCATTTTTATTGCACGAATTAATCGAATAGGAAATAAAAGGTTGGCGCGTGTTTCCACTCGATGAATGCTGAGTGATGAATCCATTGAATTGAAACTCTTTATCGCTTCCAGCGCTGTGGAGCCCTAGGTGGGAAAGGATTGAGTTAGCATTGCCGGTTCGTTACCCAAGGGAGGACTGGCGTGTAGTGGGATTCATTCAATGCAGACAATTTGATCACGGAGGAGAAATGTTTAGCCAAGTATTGCAACAAGCAGGCATTCCTGTGAACACCGGTTTACAAAAAATTGAAACGGAATAAATGCAACATGTTTAAAATAACTAAAACTAATTTAAAGTATCTGCGTTAATTAAAGAGTTTGGTGTATAAATACAGGCTGCTTCGTTTCTAGTGATTTTAGCGTTTTATGAGTCACTTAAGCAAACTGCTACAAAAACTGGTTAGATTGATTTACTGGTTAGGATTTGGGGGCATTTTAGCAGGTAAACTTAAATCTTGTAATATTAACTTCTTATAGTTATACCGTTAATTTTAAATTATGCTTCTATTTGATGAAACTATATTAACTGATAAAATTGAATTATCTTATTGAATTTGTTAATGGTATTGAATTTCGTTATTGAATTTGTTAATGCTTCGTAAAGTATTTAGAGCAATTGATTCTTAATGAAGTTCTAGGGTTGTCAAACTTTAGTAGATTCCCATGCCTGTTGAATTTGATAATTCCTGTTGTATTTTAACGAATTTCTTCATAGATTTCTTGGATTAATTAACGCTGTTATATTCCAGTGGCTATTTATTTTGCTATGCTTCTTATAGTATTTCGAATAATTGCTTTTCATGGAGTACCTGTGAGCGTCACGTGGAAGTACGCAAAACCGCCAGAGACTTTTTTTTACGGTTTCAGGGCTTCATTTCACTTTATTTACACGTGAATCAGAAACAGCGGATACCAGATTTTCAATCCGCATTCCTCGCTTTATACTTTTGGGAAGAATGCACGGGTTCTTTAGGCGTTCTATAGGTTTTGCAATACGCGGTGGAATTCTTCTGGAAAAAAAGGTATTTCGAAAGATCAAAAGTGCCACTCACAAATATGTCAGTAGACGTCCACGTTTTATTAAAAGGAAAAAGGCCTACAGTATATTTTTGTAATGCATGAAGTTTGAATTACTTTCTTTTTGAAACAGTTTAACGTTTGCATTTAGAAAAATGTGCTACATGAAATTGAAATTTATTTTGACGTAGTTTATTGTTTGCATTTACGAAATGAAAATACATGACATTCGAATTTTTTTCGAGGTAGTTCATACGAGATATATTTCTATACTTAGTAACAGTAACTTAGTAATTTTTTATTTATATTATCCTTTTCATACATTCTACACATAGAAATTAATTATTTTGATATGATTTATAACTTGCATTTAAAAATTAGATTAACTGAGTAATTTATATTGTGATTATTTTTTTTTAAAAATATTAATCGTGTTAAAAATCGAATAAAATTAAAAGTGTAAAACTATTGCGACAGGATAATTAAAAAGGAAAATACACTAAAAATCTTTCTTGAAATGCAAATTTTTGTAATTATTTCAAATTTATCAAAACAGTTTTTATAATTCTTTATTAAAAATAAATTTTTTTCATGGTTCTATATCACGTAATTTATGTACGTTAAATACACAGTCAGTCACATTAATATGACCACCTGTCAAAAGCCAGAATATACACTCTAGTATATTCTGGCTTTAAAAGAGTGTGGTATTAAGTGGAATTCTTTCTATACACTCCACTGCAATGTGCTGCCACCTGCCTTTTGTGATGGGTTATTTCACGTTGACGGCGAAAGTAGGTGGGGGTCATGTTAATGTGACTGAACTGTGTATAAACAGTGATTATATGATTTAATACTGCTATTATTGTTCTCTATTTTTAATAATAGACTCGTGTATCTTATAATGTGAAAGTTGCGTTTATATGTGTTTGAATGCAAAACTAAATTTTATGTGCGATTGAATTTTCAAACCTATGTATTTCAAAATATCACAAAAGACATACACAGATATATGAGCCGAATACTATACGTCGTTGGAATACTTTTATGTCGTTGGAATAGTATATGTCGCCTATGTGTATATTTGAAATATACATACATTGGAAAGAATTGGACAGATTTTTCCTTTGAAATAATTTAAATTGTGCATTTACAAAATAAACCATAAAATATTTATACCACGAATATTTCTTGATCCTCATATTTCCAAATATGTTGCGCATATATATCAAAACATTGCTGAGTAATGTTTAAAATGAAATTGACAGCGCCAAACGAGTGAAAAACTGGTGAAAAAAAGCAATTAAATTGCATTTGAAATTAGGAATTTGGATTGATTATGTGTAATGGAATTTAAATTTTTTTAAATTATGAAACTAATTTTTACTTCTTAACTGGATTTTTAAACTATTTAAAAGAATAATAAAATGATTAAGAATATTCCATGTTAGAAGTTTCTGCTAATTTTCGATCGTCGCGACTAAAATCACAATATTTGTCCTCCCATCAACTTTGCCAAGTAATATGAATAAATTTAAATAATTAGAAAAATATTTAACAATAACATAAATACAGAAAAACAAGATGCAGTTTTGTTCTTTGTGTAGCACATTTCAAAGGACAAAAAAAAAAAGCGAATTCTTGTAAGTAATCATAATAACTGTAATCATTTTTATTAGTAATGCGTTTTAATCAATGTTGATAACTCCAATGATTTCTGGATGGAATGAGACGACTGAGCCTTTGCCATTGGTTTACATTCAAAATTATTCTTGCTTTTTATATTCATGAATCGAGAGACTTTTTAAAAGCTGATCAAGTTTGAAATGGATCCGACATAGTCGTCAAGCAAGTTTTTACAGTTGTCATTCATTTTGATGACCAGGCCATTTTGTATAGGAAATATAAGGTCTGATTCGTAACGTGTGCTTTTTCTCCTTTTCAATTGGAAAGCATGACATTTCTCATTCACATTGGGTTTAGTTTGTTTTTAAAAAAGGCTTTTGGTTCTGGCCAACCGTGGTTTGTACAAGTCTGCACAAAGGATGGTGTTTCAACTTTTAACCACAGCGGATTCTTTAAATGTTGCAAGTTTTCATGTTGCAAGTTTTCATGTTGCAAGTTTTTCATGTTGCATTTCAAGTTTAGAATCTATCTCGGTATCATTATTCTTGTCAGAGTCTAGTGTAAAATCCATTTCTGCAGTAGTATATGTACGCTTACGTGGTTTTGCATATACCCATAGTGAGGGTTAGAAGACACGTCCGATCATTTCAACTAAAGAGCGTACAATGACGGCTTGATGTCCATGTAGGGGTATATATGCATCCCAAACATAAAAAAAAAAAAAAAAAAAAAAAAAAAAAAAAAAAAAAAAAAAAAAAAAAAAAAAAAAAAATCCAGCCAACACAAGTCCATATACAACATGAAGAATATAGGTGAGTCAGAGAGCCAGATGAGTCAGTTATTTTATATAGTATATAGTATATATATATATATATATATATATATATTATTTTTTTTTTTTTTTTTTTTTTTTTTTTTTTTTTACATCCGGTTGAGAGAATTTAGAAATCTCTGAGCTGAGAGATTCTTGAGAGCTCAGCAACTTTCGATGAAGCCAGAAACCAAGTGTTTTTGAGAGTCAGTGAGCCAGATGAGTCAGTTATTTTATATAGTATATAGTATATATATATATATATATATATATATATTTTTGCATATATTTATTTTTTTTTTTCCGGTTGAGAGAATTAGAAATCTCTGAGCTGAGAGATTCTTGAGAGCTCAGCAACTTTCGATGAAGCCAGAAACCAAGTGTTTTGAGAGTCAGTGAGCCAGATGAGTCAGTTATTTTATATAGTATATAGTATATATATATATATATATATATATATATATTTTTTTTTTTTTTTTTTTTACATCCGGTTGAGAGAATTTAGAAATCTCTGAGCTGAGAGATTCTTGAGAGCTCAGCAACTTTCGATGAAGCCAGAAACCAAGTGTTTTTGAG
>BPLR01000791.1:0-73007 GCA_021605095.1 Caerostris extrusa | reverse complement strand
TATCCATTTGTATGAATCTGTCATGAAAACGTTAGAAAAAATATTAAGAATACAAAATAGCACCTGGTTTATCCATATATGTAAAAGTATCACAAGTGATAAAAACTATTGGAATTTTGTGAAATTTTTATATATTGTTATATAAGGAGATTTGATGGAATGGTTACTGATTTTAAAGCATTTGCTAAAAGCAATGGTATTTTTAATATTAGTCACATTAAGAGATGTTTTAATTGGTATGTAGAAGGGTAGATTGGCATGTAGAAGGATTATTTGTTTAGTAAATTGATGTAACGTAGTTTATAGATTAAGACATAGTTATTAGAGGCTTAATGAAATGGTGCAATAATACATTTTTTTTATTGCTTTTACTAGGGAAATGTAATAGAAAGCGGTGTAAAAGCGAATTGGTTTAGAATGCAATTTTTTATTTATTTATAGATGTTCCACTAGATGAAAAATCAATGAGAACGGAAGAAGAAACAAACAATTTCAAGCAGAATGTGTCTATAACCTTTAATACAGAAGATTTAATATTAATTTTCAAAGTCTGTAGGCATTTTATTACTTTAGCGAAAATATCTCCTTGACACAAGTCATCAACAATTCTAATGTCGCCTGTGACAATATCACCAGATTCTGCGTCAAGGAATGTAGAAAACCTTTTAGTCTTGTAGCTGCATGCAACATTATTTCTCAAAGATGTGTCTTTACAATATAAATTATAGTTCAAAACCTTTCTACCAAACGCGAGTTTAGACATATAAAAAACATTTCAATATATTTGCAATCTGAAAAAATAGTGGTTATCTTAGAGAGGAGTTTTAAAGGAATTTTATCAAAAAGCGGGGTGATGCAAATCGAAAGTGAAAATAAATCGGAGGACTCAATGTTTTCTAGTTCACTCCTTGTCAGCTTACCTTTGGTTTTTGTTTGATGATTCTTATATATATATATATGCGTGTGTGTGTGTGTGTGTGTGTGTGTGTGTGTGTGTGTGTGTGTGTGTGTGTGTGTGTGTGTGTGTGTGTGTGTGTGTGTGTGTGTGTGTGTGTGTGTACAGTACATATATATACATATAAGCGAAAGTGAAACAAATAGGAGGACTCTGGGCTTTAAAATTACCTCCTTGTCTGTTTACCTTTTATTTTTGTCTTCAACTGGTGTGAAGTGTTTTTATATGTATGTATATGTGTATATATTTCTATTCATGTGTTTATAAATACATACATATGTAAATACACTGGTGTGCAAAACTTAAGCAACAATGTAAAAATTTAGCAGATAGCCATGAAATTGCAGAAAAGGAGGTCTGAGATCAGTACAATGAACACGTAAGTCAGTAGAAACGTCATGCGTATGCAAATATCAGGAACGAAACGTCGGAGGCGACGTGAGCGTACGCAAAAACGCGTGATGTCGCAGCTCAACAGTAGAATAAAAGAAAGGGCGGAGACGCAATTCAACATATTCGCTGCAAGTGCCAGTTCGTGAAATATGGCTAGAAGAAATCACCTGGACGACTTCACACATGGAAGAATGATCGGAAAGCTGGAGGAGGGGCGTACTGTCACCAGTGTAGCTGCAGAGTTCGAATCAACAAAAGTGTCGTTTCGCGCTCTTGGAAAAAGTTCCAAACCACAGGTACAGCTGTTAGAAAGGTTGGTGGTGGCCGCTCTAGGGAAGACAACTGCAGGGGATGACCGACATATCGTCCTGCAGGTGAAAAGAGGCCGACAGCTGTCAGCCATTGCTCAGAAACTCTGTACAGCAACGGGGTGACTAGTGTCGCGGTTTACTGTGGCCAGACGCCTTCAAAAAGTGGGCCCATTCGCCCGCCGTTCTGAACGCTGCTTCCCGTTGAAAGTTGGCCACAGACGCCACAGTTTACATTGAACTGTCGCATTATCGTAATGCAAATACTAAGAGTTGTCTTTCCATAAATGGGGTCTCTTTTTTGCGAATAGCTTCACGCAAACAGACAAGGTCACCATGACCTTGATTTTTGAGCGACTTTGGCGTGCTCTTTTTCGGTCTTGCTACACCTTTGTTGCAATATTCGCTCGATTGATTGGTTGTTTCCGGGTCCTATGCATAAATCCAAGTCTCATATCCAGTTATAATGCATTTCAACTTGTCCTGATAGTCAGAAAGCATTGTTTGACATGCTCCAACGCGACGATGCTTTTCCAAAAATATCAATGTTTCGGTACCAATCGAGATTTGACGCATTTGAGACCCAAAACATCTTTTAAAAATGGAATTGACCGATCCTTTTGAAATTCCAACATCATCAGCAAGGTCTCTAATTGTAAATCGATGGTTCGCAAGCACCAAATCTTTAATTTTTGGACCTGAGCTTCGTCGGTTGAGGTGGATGGTCGACCAGAGCGCTCTTTGTCTTGAACGCTTTCTCTGCCTTCTTTGAACTGTTTATATCACTTGTAAATATTTCTTTCCGATATAGTTTGCTCACCGAATGCCTTCTGCAACATTCTATATGTTTCCGCATACGAATATTCATTTCGCAAACAAAATTTAATGCAAGTTCTTTGCTAAATTAATTCAGACATTTCAAAATCGCCGAAATTCTGTTTTTGCGTCTCACAAAGCCAAACGTAACTCAAACACTAATGAATATTTTGACGAGAAATTTCACACAGATGTCAAGAAGTCGCACAGTGGCAACAACCTAAAAAAAAAAAAAAATTGAAATTGCATATGCCCGGGAAATTTAAATTGAAAATTTGTTTTATTTTTTGGGTACAGTAGTATTGAAATAATTCTATTCGCCTGTTAACTGTAACTTTCAGTAATTTTTTTAGATCTGTAACATTAAAAAACATAACATCTGTAACATATTCGAAAAATATTGAATGTATTTTTTTTTCCAAAATTACAATTCATTATTTAATATTATTGCTATACTTAATAATTATCCTACACAAATATAAAATTCATGGCTATAAAAATTTGCATGAAATTTTCTTAAAATTCTTTTTGTTAATTTTTTGTGTTGACGAAAGATAAAATCGTTTGACATGCACAAGCATTAAAGGGTGGGCAGTCAGAGACAGATAAAAAAAAAAGCTGACATTATGATCCCCAAGTAAATTATACGCGATTTGAATCTTGAATCTCCATTTTTTTTCTCTTTTTGCATTTTTGACAATTTATTTTGATAGGACACATATAAATATGTATGTCAAGCAAATACTTACTCTCATGGCTTTGTTATTCAAATTGACTGTATGTTAAAAATTCCTTCACTTTTCTTTATGTAGTTTTGTTATATATCAGTTGAAGCCTAAATAATGTATGTATTTACTCTGAAACTGAAGAATATGACCTTTTATCAAGGCTAGATTTACTCAATAAATTTTACGTGAAAAATTACTTTTCTCAGTTACGATTTATTTAGCCCAATTGTTATTCTTGATATTCTAAACTGAATAATTAGAAAACGCTTTCAAGATTGTAGATCCCCTTTTCAAACGGATATACTGGGCATAAATTGTGTACATTCGAAACTGCCACCATGCATTTATGTTAATTCGCTAGGTGGTGATTCCAAAAGCTTAACCTTGATTAAATAGATTAAAAGGCTTTTGTCACCAAAAATTTCAGAGAATCTTGATGAAATACGAAGAGTAAAAGGATTAACTGTTCCATTCTCTGTGGAGGTAAGACGTGAGCGGAAAATGAATCTTATAATTCTGCATCCTTCGTGGATGACGTCTAAAGGAATGAGTAGGAGGTATATATATATATATAGACCTGGCTCTTCATAAATGAATTTATTTAGGCGTATTTAATTCGGCGTATTTCGGCTCTGAGAGACTCGATTATTCAATATTTTAAGTACTTTGTGAATAGTTTATTATAATGAATATTAAATGCCCCAAATCCCCAATATCTAAGTGTATCTCCATGTTTCAATTATTGAAAGGATTGCTTGATTTTTTTTTTTTTAAATATAAACTTATATAGAGACGATTAAATTTAGTTGCGTGAAGAATATTATTAATTAAAGAACATATTTATTTTATAGACTTATTTATTATTCTTAATCCATTAAGAACCAAACATGTTTTCACTTGAGGAAATAAATGAAATATAATTTTATGCCTAAAATGGGGGAAAAAAATATTTATTTTTACACGAATAACAAACTACGAAAACGCAACATCAGTCGAAATTAATTACTTTTCTGATGTATGAAATTATTTAATTCAATTTATGTAAAAGCATATTATATTTTTACATATCGATATGTCCGACTCATGATTCAGTGGCAACGTGCCCCGCTGGTGTGCATTAGAGTTTGGGTTCCACCTGCTGGTGTCTTTGTTGTAAGACACTATTCTAAACAGCGAGGAAACTCGATGGCTTTTGTGATGTGCTGCATGTTGCCTCGTAAGTCGGATTACTGGTGTGAGCTTTCCGTGTTTTCTCGTATTTTGTCGATACGTAAATGCGGGGATAATTCCTCCAAGTTCTCCTGAAAGGCACTGCCCATCTTCTTCAGCGTCACGAAGCCAAGTCAGACTTCTACCTACGGAGGCTGCATCACAATGGAAGCTGCCCCCGCCTCTCCCCTCCTTCCATGAGACCACATGGTTCATGGACTTGGTCTGATGTTCCTATCTACCAAGTGGGATAAAAAAAGCATATAGATATAATTTAGGCTAAAAACATAACTTTTTACATAATTTTTAAACTGCTTCTGGCGTCTGTGACAATAAATGAAAAATGAAGAGAACAAAATCTGCAAAATTGCCTAAAAAAAAAAAAAAAAAAATAAAAACGACCATTTGTTAGAAAAACCCAAATATGTTTTTTTTCTCTTGCAATCTGGGAAGCTTCTGCTGTACTCCACAGTACAAAGATTTGAAAACTTTATTAGAGAAAGACTAAAAAAAATATAGTTTATTCAATGTTGGACTTCGCATCGTCAAGTATTAAATGAGCTAAGGTTATTGACATAATTGACATAATCAGATTATGCTTAATTAATTCTGAGTAAAAATTAATTACGTAAGTTTAAAGATGAATTTCTAACTTTTCGAAGACTAAAGGTCAAGGTTCAAAGTTTTTGAAGATTAAAAGGTAAAATTATTATCAAAGATTTCAATCTTTGATTTATAATTAATCTTATAACTTTGATTATTTTTTAAAGTAATCAAAAAAAGTGCATTTACATTTTTTTAATATTCGTTTGTATATTTATCTTTAAATTTTTAAAACCCCAACATAACATACTTATGACAAATACTTTTTCTATGAAACAACTTTTATTAAATTTTTTTCTAATAAATCGATACTTTGAAAGGCACGAATGACAGCTTTGTTGTTCATTATTAATACTTTACATGAAATATTATCATATAACTTCTCCCTTTTTTTTTTTGTCAAAAATTAAAAGTTAATATAATGTCTGATAATTTTACATCATTTGCTCAAATTCAGCTGGATTATTTAAACAATGTCTTTAGTAATAGCATGAACATATACAAAATAATTTGATCTTACGCAGACAAGAATTTATTATCGGAAAATTATCATATGTTTGTAACTAAAACATTACAAGTATGAAAATTCGGTGCGTTAAATATTATAATTATATATCGCAGAAAAGCCTATATATTGAATAGCATAGTTCTGAATATACTTTAAGTAATTTATGCATAATAATACACGCGCAACTTAACAATATATTCATATTCAATGTGTTAAACTACTTATCGATATTCTTCAACCAAATCTAAATATACATAATAGTTGAACTATTAATTATTACAACATACTACATTTTAACTTGAATAGACTGTAATTATTAAACAGTACTTCATTTTAACTTGGATGTGCTGTAACTATACGTGTTTTTTATTTGATGTGAATAGCATTCTTAGTTCCATGTATAGAATAATAGAATAGTATATTTAAAATTGTCCATTTTATAAACGACCATACTTTTTAAGGCGGCTTGATAGCCAATTGGGTAGTACTCTGGCATTTGTTACCACAAGCCTCAGACTCGAATCCTGGCAGTGGCATGGGTGTTTTGTTAGTAGTTCGGAATACACACAAGTTAAACTGAAGATCCCTGTGTAATTAGCCTAATTTGTTCAAAAATGAACCGTAGAACGGCAAACTCAACTCAACCCATACTTTTTAAAAATCTTGTTTGCAAACTTCCCGAAGTAATTTTGAGTTGATAAGATTTTTTTTTGTTTGATTATACCATAACTAATCTATTTACAAATGTTTTTTTAAAATTAACAATTTATTAAAAAATGGTTTTTAAATTGCAGCTTTAAAGTTACAGTTAATAAGTAGTTGATATAGAATAGTTGGAAAGACAATTTAAAAACGACCTAAATGCTTCAAGTAAATATTAACCATTGCGAAGAAGTAAACAAAGCCGAATTAAATTATTTTATTGTTGTGAAAAACATTTCTCATTCATCTTTAATATTAATCTGCATTCTGTGAACTAAAATATTTTCCTTTTCTTTAAATTCAGGGGCAACTTACGGTGTGCGCAAGGCATATGTACTTGTTAATTTTTTGATCATTATAATGGGCAACATTTCTTTGGTATGCTAATATTAATTTTTAAGATTGATGAGGAAAATAACAGTTTTCGAGAGGATGTGTTGTAGTAAGTTTTGTACTGGAGAACAAAAACCCGAAAAATTACAACCAGCAATTGGATTGTCGATACGATATATTGTTCAAAAGAATTTAATCGTCATCATCGGAAATCGAATTCTCCTCTACGCTAACCTTTGTCATAACAGGTGGACTGAAACGTTCGTAGGCTGACACATAGATGGCGCTACTAGTATTAAATCCATATATTTTTAGTTAGCCCTAACCTTCAAAAGACACGTGTATAAATTTGACAGCTGTTGCACTATTAGTATGTGAGTTATAGCATTTTTAGTGAAGCAATTTTTGTTAGTTTAAAAAAATGGATAAAAAGGAATTTCGTGTGCTAATAAAGCATTGCATTTTGGCGAAACAATACTTGATAAACATTATTCGGACTTTGCACCAGGAAAATCAACCGTAGAGAAGTGGTTTGCTAAATTTAAACGAGGCGAAATTTTCACCGAGAACGTTGCACGTAGTGGACGCCCCAAAGAGGCTGTTACCGACGAAAACACAAAAAAAGTCCACAAAATAATTTCTGATAACCGTAAAGGGAAGTTGATTGAGATAGCTGAGACCCTAAAGATATTAAAGGAACGTGTTGGACATATCGTGAATGAATATTTGTATATGCGAAAGCTCTGTTCAAAGTGGGTGCCGCGCGAGCTCACAATCGACCCAAAACAACAACGAATTGATGATTCTTAGCAGTGTTTGGAGCTGTTCAATCGTAATAAACCCGAATTTTTGAGTCGATATGTGACAATGGATGAAACATGGCTCCATCATTTCACACCAGAGTCCAATCGACAGTCAGCCGAGTGGACTGCACGTGATGAACACTAAAAATGCTATAACTAACATACTAATAGTGCAACAGCTGCCAAATTTATTCACATGTCTTTTGAAGGTTAGGGCTAACTAAAAGTCATATGGATTTAATACTAGTAGCACCATCTATGTGTCAGCCTAAGAACTTTCAGCCCCCTTGTTAGGTTAGCAGTCATCTAGATTTTCAACCAAACAATTAGACTATCGAAAAGATATATTTTCCAAAGTATTTTAATGTCCATTTAATCTATTCCATTTCTGAAAAGTGTGAATGTGATAGAAATAAACGCCATCAGCGGAAATCAAACTCTCAACCAGGCTAGTTAACATGCGCTACGATTGAGACATGAGTGTACTTATAAAATAAAAACAAAAATTTTCTGGCTCAACTTTAATATTTTAGGATTAAACATATCGTTTATTTACAAAGAACTGAGCTCTGAGGCTTTTACAATGTTTGCTTACATCGTCAAAGAAATATTGTGTCAATGTTATTTACAGCCTTGAAATTCAAACAAACAGAAACAAAATGCAAGTTCTCTGAATAAAGCACTGAACTTTGGATTCACGAAAAATCATTTTATATCTGCAAAATAAAAAACTTTTGTCATATAAGTTTTGAGAAAAGCACCGTTTGAATTCGGTAAACACCCATTCGGCAAGATTCTAACGATTTCTGTTTCTGTATTCTGTAAGATTTCGCGAGATTTAAAACATGTTGTATTTATTCAGATGATTTCCAATAGCAAATATTCTAGTTTTTGATAGACAACTTTTAAGAGTTGTTTATCTATATCATATGTATTGAGGTCATATGAGGAATTTAAAAGGTCCTTTTATTTTATCGATAAAAATTGGATTTGGACTTTTGGGATGATAACAGCTATTAATCTTGATTGTAGATGCTGATTAAAAACTTTTCTGGACATAGTCTACATTTAGATGCTAATTTTGGCTTTATTTTCCCAGAAATCCACTTTCTAGGGAGTTTGCTTAAATGATAAGCCATATTCTTAATACCTTATCAGTAGTTAAAATCTCAAAAATTAAATTTGAGATTTTATCTTGTTGAATTTCTGAAAATGACCTACTTTGTTTACTACCTAAAGTGTTGTTCAAAATACGCATAATACTGTATGTGCGGGTGTCATTAAATTTAAAGCGTACCCCTTTTGAAAATTGTGTCATAAGAAAAAATGCCTTGTAAATGTAAATGCCTGATGGTAAATATTTTGTCAAATAATTCTAAAGCGAGCAAGCACCCATCAGAATGATTTTAAAAAGCAGAGTTCTTTTATTTCCTCTGGGCAAATATGTATGGTTGTATTGTTGTGTTAATTCCAAAAACTCTGAAAAATAATCAATATACTCTGAAATATACATCTTTAATATTTCAAATCATCAATAAACGTTTTTTTTTTAAAATTCAAAATAAATATGAAAACAGATTAAAAAAAATAATTATAAATTTTGTAAATATTTTACTCATCTAAATTGCAAAAAAAAAACGTCTATAAAAAAAAACGTCTTTTTGAAAGATTTGATAAATCAAAAAAGTTGTTTTATCATTTATCAAATCTTTTCAAAATCTTTTATTTTATTTTATTTTTTTTTTCTTATCCCAGTTGATAGACAGCAACAACTAGACCAAGTCCATGAATCCATGGTCTTATGGAAGATGGGAAGGGGTGGGGCAGCTTCTGTTGTGATGGAGCACCTGTAGGTAGAAGTCTGACTTGACTCCGTGACGCTGAAGGAGGGCAGTGCCTTCCGGGAAGACTTTTACGGGTAATTACCCCCAAGTATTTGGGTTATTGTATGGGTGAGAAAAATCGGAAAACTCTCACAAGGTAGTCCGACTCGCGAGGCAAGAGGCTGAACATCACAAACGCCATCGAATATTCTCCTTTTTTGAAACAGTGCCTACAACAAAGCCACCAACTGATTGAACTTCTGCCCTGATGCTCACCAGCAGCGCACGTTTTCCCCTGAGCCACGAGTCAGGCAAACATTTTTGCTAATAACTGAATTGAAAAAAACCATGCTTTAATTCTTTAAGTCATCATGACAAGCTTTAATTCTTTTCACGACAGCATAATAAATGAGTCAAAAGTAGCTAATATTGAAAACCAAACATTTCCATAGAACAAGGAGCAAGTTAACCTAATGAATTATTGTTATCCCAGACTTGAAATAATGATAGTAGATTAATTGTAAGTTCGTTAAAAATCAGGAAAAAAAAAAGTTTATGCAAATTTTTTTTTTATCATTTTTGAAAATTGAAGCATATAATAAGATATTTAAGAACATATCTCTGTAACATTTTTTTGTTACATATATATATATATATATATATATTATTACTATATATTCGTATTTGGAAAACAATTCATGATAATGGAAATGTATTGCGATATTTGCTTATATGATATTGCTTTGACTGTGGCTCTAATGGAATTTTCTTTTGGCTGATACATTAATCTACCATTGGTTAAGATTCCGTTTGCTGAAATGATGACTGACCAACGAATTATGGCTTATTATCAAAGTATAATCAGCTTTGCTTTAGAATTGGGATAATGGATATTATATGTATTAATTATATATATGTTATAATATGACATGTTATCATATTATATTATATTATATTATATATACACAATCATATTATATTATTTTAGGATTGTCAAAAGGGCCACTTATTTAAGACTTACATTAGGCTTCATTTTCAGTACCTTTAAATAAATGAAACCATAATATAATTTTTTGTATTCATGTCCAATATATGGTCCAACATAAGCAAGTTGGTTGAATTTCTAGTTCACTTTTGGCTTGTGCTTTTAGAAAAGTAGGGACATGATTAATATTGTGAGAATACATTTGAACGTCTAGCGAGAACATTAAAATTGATTGGTCGAGAGTTTTCCGAGTTTTCTCCCATACCAATTCAAATGCGGGAATGTTACTCCTAAAAACTCTCCCAGAAAGCATGCTCTTCTCTAATTATCCGTAGCAGAGGATTATTCTGGTATATATAATTCAAAATGTGATCTACTGATGAACTGTTGTTGTTCTAATGCAGCTGGCAATAGAGAGACAGTTAATATTTATGCCATAAGCAATTGATGCGTCGCTGTTACTGATTTAGCTGAAGCTTGAAGTTTTGCTACGGACGCGAGTAACACTACCCCCATTACGCTCCACGATCCTATTAGACCGGGATCTACTGTTTAAAGTGGATTCCGAACCACTACAAACGTCCATGGTGGTGAACTATTTAAAAATATTGATGTTTATATTTACATTATATATAGATTATAAGATTAATCTGCAAAATAATTGATGATAACTCGCACTGACTTAACGTTAGTTTACATTTAATTTATGTTTTTTTTGCCACCAGCCTTTTTAGATTAATGAGATGGATGTTACGATATCAATATTCTTTTATTTTAATAAAATGTAATAATTGCCTACTTGAAAAAATATTTATGTAACTTTTTAATCTTACATAAACAAACACTTTAAAATGAGAAGGAACCCGTAAACGATTTAATTTATTTCCAGTTTGTTGAATCCTTATTGAAGACAGTCAACCAAACCAAAAAATGGCTAATCCAATAAAGACATTCTTTAATTAAATTTATGTTAAGAGTTTATGGTTGCTACTCCGCTGCAATAAATAAACAATGAATAAGCAATTCACGCAAATTTATAATCCGCTTTGGCATTTTCATTTAAAGGTCATGGACCTTGGATGTACTTTTATTCTATGGCACCTTACGCTCAAAATCACTTAATAGAAATGTTCGATATTAAAGAAAACTACATCATTTTCATTTACAATAATCTTTAAAATAAGATGGTCAACCATTTTAAAGATCAAGAATGTTCAACATTGTGTTAAATAAACTCCAAAATGACCTACTTTTGACACGAAATGAGCCGTAAAAGTTTATTTCAAATCCTTCCTGGCAACTATTAAGTTTTAAAGAAGCCGTAGATCCATGGGTTGGCGACAAAATGAACTTTTCAAATGTTCCCAAGTCTCCTTTCTTCCTATTTGCATGCCATGGAGGTCTCTGGCGATTTTGTAGTAAAAATTTCATTGTTTTGGAGGCGTCTAATTATATATCCTCTGGGCATTGACCTCCTTTGGAGAGAAAGGGTGGTGTAGGTGGCAGTAAGGGCTTGTTTAACGAGCCTTCTTTCTGGAATCGCCTCATTAGCATACAAGAAGGGAAAGTTGAGTTGTGGGGATGCTGCTTGCATTTATTTATCCGATCGTCATTTTTTTCTCCCATAGTATTCAGAACAAAATAAAAACGTAAATAATGTCCGTTACATTCATTTTTTTTTCCGTCTGGTGTATTACTGGTTGTTCGAAATTTGCATTATACGTATTTTATGTGTTTGTTTTTGCAAAAAAGAATTGGGTAGATAAAAAAATATCTTGATTCTTCCTGTTTTTGATATTTGAAAGTTAAAAATAAACAATTAATATAAAAACAAAATTTTAAAGTCAATTCCTACTTTTTTTTCACTATATTGCAGAAATTCGTTTATAAATAATTTTCATTCATTTTTTTAAGTTGATATGGCGTCATCTATTGGTAGATATATGCAACTTAAATCTAAAAAAAATTAAAATTTATTAATTAAGTTTAATGAATGAATTAATATTTGAAAAAACTGTATTAACATCCAGTGTCATCCACTACAAGTTCTAAAAAAATGTATTTGAACTTGAGTGGATGAATAAAAAGTATTTTATGGACGATTGAAAATTTGAACAAGATATATATAGGGAGAGTGTGAGCTAATAGAAGGAATTAAAAAAATCAAAACTGTTTTTGAAAATGTCATGAGATAATGTAAATATGCTTAAACGTTGAGCTATGTAAATAAAAATATGAGTATTTGTTTTGAAATTTAATTGCATGGGTTTTAGTATTTTATAAACATTTCTTAATTATTTTATAATTTATTTGGCAGAAGAATTTAATTTGTTTATGCATATGCATATTAAGTCTTTTTTTAGATGAAAAATGCTTAATTAAAAAGTAAATGCATCTTAAATAGAATAAATTTTTCAGTCCTTTTCATTTAATTTTTATCATTATTTTTGTTTAAATAAATATAACACTTTAACAATTTTTTCAACTCGTACTTCACTTAATTAAATATTTAATTAAGGATTACTTAAGTATCTTATCAGAATAAAAATATTAGTAATTAAGAAAAATGTTGTATTTATTTAGTAAAAATATTTTTCAGAAGTTAAAGAAAAAGCATAATTTTACTGAAGATTTATTAGAATGTTTTTAAATTAAACTAAAAACAAAACTGTTTAATTATATATATTATATGTAGTTTCTTTATAACATATTAATTCAAAGTTCCTTTTTCAGATTAAATTTCTAGTATATTGTAGTACACATGAATATTGTTATTTTAAATTGAATTGTACGTGCATAATTTTATTTATAATTTAAAATCGAAACTATTTTTTTTTAAAAACTGAAAACGCGAAAGATTTGATTGCGAATAGTTACTAATTTCCAATCTGTAATTTTATTCAATTCCTTCTATTAGCTCACACTCTCCCTATATATATCTTGTTCAAATTTTCAATCTTTCATCTTTCAATTTTCAATACTTTTTATTTACCCAATCGAGTTCAAATACATTTTTTTAAACTTGTAGTGGATGTCACTGGATGTTAATACAGTTTTTTCAAATACTAATTCCTTCATTAAACTTAATTAATTAATTTTAATTTTTCTTCAGATTTAAGTTGCATATATCCACCAATAGATGGCGCCAGATAAATTGAAAAAAATGAATGAAAATTATTTATAAAGAACTTTCTGCAATATAGTGAAAAAAAGTAGGAATTGACTTTAAAAAAATTTTTTTGCATTACTTGTTTATAATTTATAAAACCAAAACTATATTTTCTAAAAATTGAAGACAGAAATATTTGATTGCGAATAGTTACTAATTTCCAATCTGTAATTTTACATAAAATAACAAAAGAAAATAAAGGAATATCAAGGTTAACAATTCTTGTTATTATCTTACTTTGGATCTTGTTTTCATTAAAAATAACCAGTATTACATTTTTTTTTCTTTGTGTACATGAATAAATCTAATTTCTTGATGAAACCAATACTAGACTTTGTTTACCTCATTTACTTGGTATAATAGAGTTGAAAAAACCCCTATCCGAAATGGGTTTTCTTGGTTTCTTATTTGCCCATCCTTTTCCAAAATTAAGAGTGAGAAAAGGAATGCTATTACGTTTAGGAAATTTCCTCATCTTTTTGTTTCAGTTTGATTGTATGGATATGGTCGGTATAAGACGATCTTATATAGCTGCTTCAAAATGACGCAATGTTATAAAAAAAAAAAAAAAATAAATAATTATAATTTATTTAAAATTTCGTTAAACAAATGCAACACATATTTTTTTGCAAACACTTTTTTTTTGAAATTTACTGTGATGTAACGGAAAATAAATATATTTATTTATATTTCAAGTATGTCTTCCTCATGATGATGCGAGTAGCTATAATATTATACGCTGGAGCTCGGTGGCACAGGTTTCGGGTTCGAGTCCCGGAGATGCAATGGATCTTTTTAGGGGTTCGGAATCGACTTTAAGTCGTAGGTCCCTGTCTTATATGGCTGTAGAGCGTCACGGAGCTAAGTTTATATAACACACGTCATCGATTCCACTAACGACGTGTGTTATAGAGACTGCTTTAAAATACATGTAAAATTCGGTGCCGAGTAAGATTGAGGGTCTCGCATTAACAGAAGTTCTACCTGGTTAAAATATTTTTTTTGTCCGGACGTAATAGACAAAGCTAATGTCATGATATTGGAGAATGAGTGTGTAGACCATATACTGATGTCATAAGTTAGCCTATCGCCATAGCCATATTAAAAATATATAAACCATAAATCTAATGGATAGTTTTATTTACCTAATAAATTTACATTAAAACGCTTGAATTCCCGAAATCTCTTTAAAATTCTGACCACTTCATTAAGAAGATACATTTCGGTGTATAAATAGCAAGGCTTACAATAAAAGAAGGACGCTACCATTAGAAAATAAGCTAAAGGTCAACAGCACCACCTCATAATATTTTATGAGTGAACACCTGGAAGATTTCTACCCCAAGCAGTCTGAATCAATCAATGATCTGTTCCAATGATTTTTGAATATAATATTTTTTTTTAAAGCAATGACTAATGTAATACACACTCTAGCAGTTATTATTGGGATTCTAGATAGCCACTGAAACTATCACTTTACAAAGACAACATGAACCTGCTGTTATAACCAAAATAGAACAAGATATCAAGTTCCTTAATGAAAATGGTAAACATACCACTTTCAGTGGATTCCATCACAAGTTGGAATTGGTGGAAACGAAAGGGCAGATCTTCTGGCAAAAAAGAAAAAGTTCCTGGATAATTCTTGTCCCTCTTGACTCTTTTAGGAGAACTACTTATACGGGACAAAATTAAGTCATCGTATATTAATGAATTATTATCTAACGCGAAAGGAAAAGTCTGGGAGACAATCAGGCAAGACGAAAAATTTAGTGGAAAAACTTGCAATGGACTGCTGCTAATTTTAGATTAAGAACTGGACACGACTGCCTGGCAAAACGTATGTCCAAAATAGGGATTGTGAATTCTGATATATGTGTTTTATGTAAGACAGAGAAAATGAATAAGGCCCTTCTACTTGTTCGCTCAGGACTGGACTCTTAAGTTAAAATAGAATGATGAGTTGTGTACCCTTACTGGTGGGCCAGAGCAAACATGTCCTGATCACAAATTTTATTATGGTGCTGCTAAATTTTTATCGAGGGCTGATGGCAGGGTGACTAGTGCTCTGACTCTCGGTGCCACAGTTCTGTGGTTCGAGTCTCAGCGGTGCCATGGATGTTTGTAGTAGTTCAGAATCCACCTTAAGGCGTAGGTTCCAGCCTAATATGATTGTAGAGTGTTGGGCTGACAACCCTACTCTGTAAAAAGTCATGTCACAGAGCCAAGTGAGACTTATAGCTACGGGTGCTCCATCGCCACATTAGCAGCTTCCTTTCCCTCCTTCTATGAGACCACATGGATTTTTGGACTTGGTCTAGATGTTGCTGTTTACTAAGTGAGATAAGAAACAAAAAACAAAAATTTTTATCCTTAGAATATTTAACTTGTTTTTAACTGTTTTTAAGGCCTTTTGGTTGTTTTTGTTAAAAGTGTCTGGTCTTTTCCTTTTGTAATTTTGATCTGTTTATATTTTTTTTTATTTCTACGGTGGCCAAATTTGTATGGATTGATTTCCAACAAATCCATTGAGGACAACATACACACCCTAGGCTGGAATCGAGCACGGAATTATCGTACTTTATCTAATCGCAATGCTAATGAGTCATGAGTCTTTTATGAATGCAAAACGTCCAATAAAAGCATTTCTATAAAATTATAACTGGGAAATAACAAATCGGTTTTAATATTTTGTATATTTTATTTAATTTTATTTTAGGACTAAAATATTAAATCATAACAAATCATAAATAATAACAAATCATAAGCAATAACAAATCATCGACTTGTTAATTTTAGTTATTAAATATTTAATGTTAATATGTAAACAATGAGAACATGCGTGAAATAATACCATCTTGAATTGATGCTTTTAAAAATTCTATGGAAATTGAATTAATCACCTTATTCTCATAAAACAATTTTTTATAAGAGTAAGGTTGAAAAGAATACTGTGGTTCAAAATCTCACAACTGAATTTTTTTATTATTAAACATCTTTTTTTGGCCTCTTCGAATTTTTGGATGCCACAATTATGTATTATTATGCATTAGTCCATAACATAGCTGTATAACAGAATAACTGCAATACACACTCTAGATTGGAATCGGACACGGGATTAATCGTATGCTATCTCAGCGCATTAGCGCATCTATCTTGCTAATGAGTCATGAGTCTTTTATGAATGAAAAATGTCCAATGAAAACAACAATAAAACATTTCTATAGAACTATAGTTGGAAAACAATAAATATTTTCTTAATAATTTGTCATTTGTTCAATTTTATTTTATTATAAAAATATTAAATAACAAATCTACGTTTAGTTAATTTTAATGTTAATCTTATGACAAAAGCATACTCTCATTGTTTATCTATTAACATTAAATATTTAATGCTAATAGACAAACAATGAGAGTATGCTTGAAATAATACCAACTTAAAATTGATGCTTTAAAAATATCAGAAAAATTAAAATGAATCATAAACGGGAAAATTTTTTTCATAAGTGTAAGGTAATATACTAATCAAAAGAACACAATTGTGATTCAAATTCTTACAGCCTTTTTTTTTTATTGTTAATTATCGTTGGATCTCTTCAACTTATGTTTGTCACAAACATCTCGCAAATAGGTGTTGAAGAGAGGACATTGCTTATCGGAGGCGATGTCACAACCCACCAGGTAGCCTAACAGTCGATGCCAGGCTTTTTTAAGTACATTGCCATAATCGCCATCGAGTCGCCTTGTTTCTGAAAGCAATGACACCGTTAGGATTTGAACTGCGTTTCTCAACCCTTTTGATTCTACAGACTACTTTAACCCGTAAGATAAAAACCACAGATCAGTCTCTCATAATAAAAATAATTTGAAATGCATAAAATAAAATGAAAATAACTATAACCAAGAAGAGTAGCTTTTCGGAAAAGTAACTTTTATATTAAAAGCCACTTGGTTTCTCTTCTTTCTGAAAGCACTGATTTCATTGGACGTCATCTCACCTGAATCCTTCTGTACCTTAATTGAGCACGTTACCGCAGGGCCAGCTCATAACTACATTAATGCTGATAACATTATTAGTAGGACCCTCAGAAGAGTCTCATAAATTATTCATTGCTTTTCATGTGGAATAGAATTGTAATTTTCCAAGAATTAATTAATTAACCAATCAGTTTTTATGAAACTACCGTAATCCTTTGGTTGAATTTAATACCAAATTTTATAAGTACCTGTCATGTAACTTAAGATGAGTTGTTTGACAAAATTTGAAAGCTCTCACTTTATTAAATTAAATATTATATTATAATGGCTGTAAAATACAGCTACGGTTCCTTATCTTTTTCAAATTTATAGTCCTTTTCACTGTAATTTAATCTAAATTTAATTATTTTTACAAATGCTTATAAATTTAAAAAGATTTTTTTTTAAATGTTTATAAATTTAAAAAGTTTTTTTTTTACAAATGTTTATAAATTAAAAAAGATTTTTTTTTTTTTACAAATGCTCATAAATTTAAAAAGATTTTTTTACAAATGCTCATAAATTAAAAGATTTTTTTTTTTTTTTTACAAATGCTCATAAATGTAAAAAGATTTTTTTAATGCTCTTAAATTTAAAAAGATTTTTTTAAAATGCTCATAAATTTAAAAAAGTTTTTTTTTTTTTTACAAATGCTCATAAATTTAAAAGATTTTTTTTTTTTTTTACAAATGCTCTTAAATTTAAAAAAGATTTTTTTTTACAAATGCTCATAAATTTTAAAAGATTTTTTTTTTTACAAATGCTCATAAATTTAAAAAGATTCTTTTTTTTTTTTTTTTACAAATGCTCATAAATGTAAAAAGATTTTTTTTAATGCTCTTAAATTTAAAAGTTTTTTTTTTTTTTTTTTACAAATGCTCTTAAATTTAAAAGATTTTTTACAAATGCTCATATATTTTAAAAGATTTTTTTTTACAAATGCTCATAAATTTAAAAAGATTTTTTTTTTTTTTTTAAAATGCTCATAAATGTAAAAAAAGATTTTTTTTTTTTTTTAATGCTCTTAAATTTAAAAAGTTTTTTTTTTTTTTTTACAAATGCTCTTAAATTTAAAAAGATTTTTTTTTACAAATGCTCATATATTTAAAAGATTTTTTTTTTTTTTACAAATGCTCATAAATTTAAAAAGATTTTTTTTTTTTTTTTTTTTTTTACAAATGCTTTATAAATTTAAAAAGATTTTTTTACAAATGCTCTTAAATTTAAAAGTTTTTTTTTTTTTTTTTACAAATGCTCTTAAATTTAAAAAGATTTTTTTTTTTACAAATGCTCATATATTTAAAAGATTTTTTTTTTACAAATGCTCATAAATTTAAAAAGATTTTTTTTTTTTTTTACAAATGTTCATAAATGTAAAAAGATTTTTTTAATGCTCTTAAATTTAAAAGTTTTTTTTTTTTACAAATGCCCATAAATTTAAAAAAATTTTTTTTTTTTACAAATGCTCATAAATTTAAAAAGATTTTTTTTTACAAATGCTCATAAATTTAAAAGATTTCTGTTTATAATGAAAAAGAAAAAAATTATTTTAATAATTTCATACTATTCAACTTAGTGTGGCATTTTATGTTATATAAACAATGCTGCTTTTTTTAAACAATATTTTTTAAACTCAAATTTTTATTTTTGTTAAGAAAAAAAGTTTATTTTTTAAAAAACATTAACAACCTCAAATTTTATTGTGGAGTAAACTACACCGACTAGTGAATGTGTAGGTAAGTATATATTTTTTTTCGATTTGCGCAGATGTAGAATAGAGTCGACCATGAAACTGTGGTGTTTACATCCAGAGAAAGCATATGGACTTCCACATCCTCTGACGTCATCTTCTATTTAAGGTGGTTTACTCGGGAAGCTATTGTTATTTCACACAATTCATGGCAGAGTAGTTTGTGTTCTAATACCGTAACTGTAAAAAACAGTTGATGCGCATGCAAATATTTTACCACAGCAAAGAAGAAAATTAAAAGGATACAATCATTTTTCATTATTGAAATAATATAAAAACTGTATCCAGCATAATTAGTCATATTAAAAATATTCGCTGTGATCGACAGTTTAAAATGAAAAGCTTCCTTTAAAAAAAAAAACTATTTCAAACTGCCGCAGAAAAATCACGAACTTAAAAAGGTTCTCTAAATTATATTTTGATATTTAATAAAATAACGAATATATTTGGTTCTATAATTTACATTTATAGAATTTTTAAAATGTTAACATACGTAAAATATTTATTTTATCTGAAAAAAAAGGTTGTTTAATTGAAAATATATATAAACTGATAAATATTTCAAAAAAAAAGGGACCTGAATGGTCGAGTGTCTTTACTAGCTCTCTTAAGCTCGATGCCACAGGTTTCGGGTTCGAGACCCTGTAGTGCCACGGATGTTTGTAGTAATATAAATAAAATATGTATGATTATTTCAAAAACGGACCATATTGGTCGAGTGTCTAGCAAGCGCTCTTGCGCTCGATCCACAGGTTTCTGGTTCGAGTCTCTGTGGTGCCACGGATGTTTGTTGTGGTTCGAATCCACTTTTAGGCCGTAGTCCGTAGGTTGTGGTCTCATATGAGTGTAGAGCGTCACGGAGCCAAGTCAGACTTCTACCTGCAGGTACTCCGTCATAACAGAAGCTGCCCCCTTTTTCCTTTCAACCATGTGTCCATACGGATTCGTGGAGGCTTGGTGTAAATGCCTACCAAGTGATAGAACAACAACAACATATTTAAAAATATCTCTATTGAAACATATGTTTAGTATGGATTCACTTCACTTTAAATAAAAATTTAAGAAATAAAGTTTAATTAAAATATTCTTTTTAATTCTGATCCCCTGTATTAGTATTATTATTAACACGATGAATATTAAATTACATTGAAAAATCTAGTAATTTAGTCAACCAAAAACGTTTTTAGAATAATGTTAACAGATATTACATGTTAACATAATAAAAAATATATATAATTTTTAAAAATAATATTCATTTCTTAGAATTGACCTTTATTTTTTAAGTTTAAAAACCGGATCATTAATCGGTTTCAACTGCGCCATTAAATTGAAGTTTTTAAGTTACGCAACTACAACTACTAATAAATGACTTAAACCACTCCTTGAAAATGAACATCCTAACCCTCAATTTTTTTTTTTATAACTCTGTCTCAAACTAAAGGCGCGATGTGATTTAGCGAGCTAGCCATAAAACATAAATAAAATTTTTTAAATGCTGTGCATGCTTTTCTTCGGTCTAGGGACTCAATTTTGAATGATTCATATAATCATGCACTTCAAAAAAAGGATTAAACTCTTTTTGAGTCCACGAAACATTAATGATAGGGTTTTAGCTCAAAATTTAATGCTTAAAATTGTGTATTAGTCAAACAGCTAGTATTAAACTGATTTGCTCGAAATATTTGATTACAGTATAAAACATGATTTTACGCAGAGTAATTACTAACAAGTGATATAAAAAATTTTTTTTTTTTTTTTTAAAGTCAAATTCCTACTTTTTTTTTTTCACTCTATTGCAGAAAGTTCTTTATAAATAATTTTCATTCCTTTTAAGTTTATCTGCGCCCTCTATTGGTAGATACATGCAATTTAAATCTAAAAAAACTAAAATTAATGAATTAAATTTAATTATTGAATTAATCTTTGAAAACTGTATTAACATCCAGTGTCATCCACTACAAGTTCAAAAAAATTGTATTTGAACTTGAGCGGAGAATATAAAAGTATTTATGAACGATTGAAAATTTGAACAAGTTATATAGAGGGAGAGTGTGAGCTAATAGAAGGAATTGAAAAATCGACTAGAAAATGTATAGATCATATTTCAATAGAATATTTCTTCTCAACATCTCTAATTTTGCCATCAAACTTGCTGAGTTTGGTGATAGTACAATGCGTATTAAAAGCCGGGAAATTAATTTTCAAATGCAAATAAACAATGTTTATTAAAGTCCTGGACACCTGTTGGCCGAGTGACTAGCTTCGGGTGATTTCGGGTTCGAATCCCGACAGTTCCTTGGATGTTTATAGTGATTCCGGAATCCTTTGAACTAGGGGTCCGGTCTAATAGACTGTAGAGAGTTTGGCGTAAGACTAACAACCCTACCCAGTAAATATGAAACATCTCCTGTCTCGAAACCTGGCAGTAGGTAGACGGCCCTGTCCATCATGGGCTGTTGCGCCAATGAAGACGTGAAATTTATTGTAAAATATTAAATAAATTAAACTAATTAATTAAATTATTTATAGAAACTTTGATCTTCCAGGTCGGCTGTAGTCTATGGGAAGTTTTTTTCAGAAATGGAAATTTATTTACTAATAGTAAATAATAAAAATGTCATGCATATTTTTAAAACTATGAAATAATTAATTTTTTTCCACTATTATAGAAAATTTTTCTATGCTTTATTGTCCCGAAAATCTATATAAATATTGTTAATCTAGTATCTGAAAAGAAGAGGAGGAACCTCTAGGCCCATCATTCAAACAAAGCTTTAATTTTAAATGTATATTCCCTTTAAATATGACATTTATATTTAATTTAACGCAAAATTTTGTGTTTAATGTTATTTGTTTCGATTTATGACTTTTATCTTTAAGGGATGTTTGTCGTTACATGTCTCTTCAGGTCCGCAGTATTCCACGGTATAGTCCTAAAATTGTTGAACATGATGCAATTCATGCGCATATTTACGTTCAGAAATAATATTACTTAATTTTACAGTCCAGCATATTAATGTACCACCACCTACTTTTGACGTCAATGTGAAATAACCAATCACAAAGGCAGGTGGAGGCTTACATTACAGATCTATATAGAATTCCACTTAATACCACATTCCACACTCCATACTGAGGCAGAATATTCAAGAGCGTATGTTCTGGCTTTTGACAGGTGTCAATAAACTATTTGACTGGACTGTGTATTTTATATGCATTAAGTCCTGGATATATATGTCAATAAAGACCAAACTCACTAGGATAAAACAAAAATTTGAATAAACCGGATATACATATATTGTGGGACGTGATGGCCGAGTGACTAGCGATTTTGGATTCAGAATCCCGGTGTTGCTGTCTTTCGAAATCCACCTTAAAACGTAAGTCCTGTCTAATATGACTGTAGATCATAGGACTGAAAACCCTACCCGTAAAAAGAAAGCATCTGTGGTCTGTCAAATCTGGCAGACGGCTTTGACTCCCCATGAGGCTGGCTGTTGCGAAAATGAAGTAGGACTTATATTATTCACCACTAAATAAGCAGATAAAATATAAATTTATTCACAATTTATTAATTTTTATGAGAATGCAAGTATTTTGACATTCATTTTTTTGTGGTACTACATAAATTATGTACACTTTCTATTCCTTCATAAAAATTGGGAAATAAAATTGTTCATTTGAATAAGTTCCTTGATATTATTTTGCTGGTGGTGTGATAAAAATACTTGCTGCTGTCTTACGGGATTGCATAAATGTCATTAAAAATGTAAGTGCAGCAGCCTGTTCTTGCTGTTATTCATTATTCATATTTCTAAACAAGATATTTTATATTTGTACATTTTTCTTATTTCTCTTTCATATGCAAAATATTTTTAAAATGAAAGAAATGTAAACATCATTATGCATTCTTGCTTAAGTGAGTAAACAAAAACTAACCATAAGTACTTAATTAAAGTAATAATTCTCCATCTCTAAATGCAAAAGACGCAGAACACTTAAAATGCATGAAAGATATTCTATTGTTTCGTATGAAAACAACTACTCAAACATCCTTACAAATATATTCAGAATATTTAATGTCGTAGTCTTTCTTAGACACCCATATACAAAAGCAGATTAACAAACTCTGTGTTTACCAGAAAAGAATACATTACAGTAACAATGATGAAATATATTTCGTTGTATAAAAAGGAAATTGTTGAAATCTTTTAAAATATTTATTTACCCTGAAAAAATTGCAGAAATTTATTCTGCTTAAAAATGATAAGATATAAAAAAAAAAAATATTTGTTCGCAATGTCCTTAAAATCATCACATATTTTAACTATTTATTTTATCAAAATATTATTTAGCAAAAATACATTATATATTAAGTGTTATATTAACTAAATATTACATACGTCAATCATAGTTGAAATTGAAAAGAGAGTAGATTAGATGATTACTATAAAAATGCCTCGTATCGATTTAGATTCATATGAGATTTTAGGGACTTCCTAATACATAAATTGTATGCCGTATTGTGGTGTAAAAAGAAAAATGACAAAGTATTTATCAAAAGTCTTATTAAAGCGTTATATAAAATTAATTAGAGTTATTTATATAAGATTATTATATAGTTAATCATTATCTTCGTTGCTCAAAAAAGAAATTGGTTTGTGGCTAATCAAAAAAGGTTTACTACAATTGGTTAACTGAAGTTGGAATTAAAATTTTGATTCAAGTCTTTCTACGTAATGTGAAAAAACTGCATTGATTATTGTTCAGGGACGTGTAGTTTAACAAGTGTTGAATTGTTCATTTTCAATACAAAGCTCAATCACTGGTTTGGCATCATCTGAAACAAAATTTGCATTGAAATCTCCTTCAAGTATAATAGAATTTAATTCAACTCCTCTCAAGTTCTGTAGCTCTTAACAGGGGGCTGAAAAGTTCATGAGCTGACAATAGATGGCGCTACTCTAGTATTAAATCCATATGAGTTTTAGTTATACACGTGTCCTTTGAAGGTTAGGGCTAAATGTGACAGCTGTTGCACTATTAGTATGTGAGTTATAGCATTTTTAGTGTTCATCACGTGCAGTCCACTCGGCTGACTGTCGATTGGACTCCGGTGAAATGATGGAGCCATGTTTCCTCCATTGCCACATATCGACGCAAAAAATTCGGGTTTATTACGATTGAACAGCTCCAAACAATGCTTAGAATCATCAATTGGTTGTTGTTTTGGGTCGATTGTGAGCTCGCGCGGCACTCATATATGCTACAATGAACTCACATACTAATAGTGCAACAGCTGACAAATTTATGCACGTGTCTTTTGAAGGGTAGGACTAACTAAAAATCATATGGATTTAATACTAGTAGCGCCATCTATTGTAAGCCTATGACCTTTTCACAACCAACCTGTTACTCCTGTATAAGGCAGCAACTAGAAGTGAATGAACTTGATACTGTTTGGAATGTTCTGATTTGATGAAATATAAATTGCTGCGATCAAAAATCTGTTTTCTGTGTGACGTTGTGCTGCACACAATTCTCCAACAACCGATGGAAAGTGATATAATTGATTTAATTACAGTTAGTTCTATTTGTGATAATGATGTTATTTTCGTCAGTTGATGTTTCTTATTACCTGAAGTGTTCAGAAAATTAAAAATTTGGTGCTCCCGAATCATATTGGCTATATTGACTGCCAGCTCTGAGTATAAATCTTCTTCCAAGGGAATGATCGAGACCATGTATGGCTGCTACAACAACTGGGCAGTCAAAGACATGATGAGGAGCTCACATCTTGCCACATTTTTGGTATTTTTGAACGCCATCAGCAGAAAATTTCATGTATTTGTGATGCTTCACCTTCACCTTGGGAGAGTAGTAGCTGGTTTTCTGTCTACATTTAGTTCTGTAATTTGGTATTTAGTTTTGATATTAGAAGAAATTATAAGTTTAGATTTTGCCAAGGCATTCGCATTTGCAAGGAAAGTAAGTAGGAATGGCAGTCTAATCCAGACTTCTGGCATATTTCGATCAGTAGTATCATGAAATAATGCTAACCTAGTATTTTTCATTTGAAACGAACGACGCAATTGAAATTTAGTATGTCAAAATGGTGACCATTTTCCATCCATGTCTCTGAAAATATAAGAATTTGATTGTGTTGTATTACTGAGTCTCTCAAGTCACAATGATTATAATTACTATGAGCTCAGAGACTTTCACAATTTAGGGTGGTATTAGCAGTCCTGGTCTTCTGATAAAATCATTAGTAATGCCCATCAAAGTTATCAATGAATTAGTAGACATTCGTGGAATTTTTTCCTGGAAAATTACCACTGATTGGGTTTCATTTATTCGCGATAGACTGCATTCTTATAGTCCTTAGAAATGATGTGTAATCTTTTTGAACTCGTAATTATGGATTGTACATAAAGGATTTGCTGTACATGTGTCATCTCGTAGACGGGGTGAGGTGGTTTGATATGTCTTTGAAATGTGCTTTTATATTTATTGAATAAATTAGGTAACCAAACTAAGGATACAGTTCAGTAAAAACTTTTGTAATAATTCGTCCAGTATCTTTTATTTGAAAACCACTGTGGTCATTTGTTTATTCGCATGGTGATTTGGTGCAAATTTGTTGCAACGGGTACATGATTCTTGATATTTATCATAATCAGTATGTGATTCCAGTTCTTTACCCTGATAAGTTTCAAATATGGATAGGGCAGTTATTTTGAATTAAATTAATTGAGAAATAAATTAAAGCAACACAAATAATCGACAATTACAGCCTGTTGAAACACTTCATTATTTTTCTTCACTTATTTTAAAGTAGTAAAATAGAGTCATTAATTTTAATTTAGAATATGTTAACAATAATTATGACTCCATTTTACTACAGTATATGAATATACAATGCCAGTTACATTACCATCCATAGATACATCTGGTTTTTATTTCATGATTCTAAAAAGAATGCATTAATATTGCTATTGATCATTTATTAATATTGCTAATACTTTGTAATTACAATAAATTTTGAAATCATCAAACAATCTATTTTCTGTTAACAGAAAATTAATAGGAAAAATAGATAACAGAAAATTAATAGGAAAAAAAAAAGATATCTATTTTCCTATTCATTTTCTGTTATCTATGTAAACTTTCAATAGCA
The DNA here is from genome assembly GCA_021605095.1 of Caerostris extrusa. Taxonomy (NCBI): domain Eukaryota; kingdom Metazoa; phylum Arthropoda; class Arachnida; order Araneae; family Araneidae; genus Caerostris; species Caerostris extrusa. Next base: position 46,725 of record BPLR01000791.1, on the reverse strand, counting down.
TCCAATAAATTTTAAGCTTACAACCTGGTTCAACCCATATTATTTTGCACAAGGCATCACATTTTCAGCAATGACTCTTTTATAATTTTTTTTTCAAAATGTGGGAAGTCATTATCTATTCATTTTTTTTCAATTTTATGTTAATTTTCATAAACCAATAAAAATAATTTTATTTTAATTTCCCAAAATAAACTACAATTTTAATTCTTGCGCTTAATTTAAGTTAAATATTTACTTATAAATGCTATGTATGTAATTAAAACATTTTTTTGTAGAGTGTACATTGAATTAAACATCTCATCCTTTTTGATTTAAAGAAATTAACATTTATGTTGATTTAGTATATTCCTCTACACATAATCGCCAGTTGAAATCCATGCATTATTTTACATGAATTAAATTTATTTACTTCAAAATGTTTTTATAGTCACATCTATATACATCACTCAAATGTTTTTTCTTCTTTCTAATGCAGCTGGCAAACACTTAGACAGCTTGGTATTGGATGCCTTAAGGCAAGCGCTGCACAGACGTACTCACTTTGCATTACCCAGGAGGTGCGTGTAACTTGAAGATAAGCCACGGACGCGGAGTAACAATGCACCCGCAACGCTCTACGATCCTATTAGGACCGGGGCCTACGGTTTAAAGTGGATTCCGAACCACTACAAACATCCATGGCACCGCCGGGACTCGAATCTGAAACCTGTGGTACAGAGCGCCATAGAGCTAGCCACTCGGCCATTCAGGCCCACTCAAATGTGTTATAACTAATAAAATCTCAATGAAAATTTGATTGTAAGCAAATGCAAATCGTGATAAACAAACATTTATTTATTTAGAAGGCATTACTTATTTAACTAATATTTAACAAACATTTATTTCTTTCTTATGGGCGATAATGTCCCATCGGGATAAGATAGTGACTAATTTCCTTTTCGACGATAGAATTCTTGGAATGGACGGACTAGCATATTACCCAGAAATACAACTAATCTACTACTTTGGGAAAAGGGTTACTGATAGCTTATCGCATTTGAAGCAGTTCAGCAGTTGGGTAGCTTAAATTTACAGAAAGGACAAAGAACACCTGCACTTTTTAAAATGAGGAATCACAAAATTTTGTACATTTTATGATAAGCGTTCGAATTTTGCAATCTTGTTTACTGACAAATACGGCGAATAAAATGTTTGCACGGTTTCGCATTTGAGCTTGGTATCTTACATCATCTAAGATTTATACAATAGGAAACCATAATATCCTCTGATTGGTTTGACAATGTGTTGTAAGATTTGAAATACTATTTATTTAATTTATTTATGAATCATTATAACTATTTCAGAATGAGAAATATCTTGATAATCGCATCGTATGTTGATTATAAAACGTTAACTGATAGTTCGGCTACAGAAATTCTTTCTCAGTATTTATCCACATGATATTACTGTTCCTAAAAAGTAACCAGGAAGATAATCATTTCCTTTTCTATTAATGTAACAATCTTCGTAAGTACTGTATCTGAAAATGCTGCAGCTGTATTTATTTAAAATCTGTTATCTGTATAAATGCTTACAGCAAGCAAAAATAATAATATCACTTAGATAGATTTAGAGTATTAAATTTAAAGAATGATATAAATTCTTTTTCAATGATTCCTCCTTCTGGTACTTTTAAATGTAGTTTGATAATGCTGTACATCCCGAAATTGAATTTAAAAAATATTTTTATTCTTATCAAATCTGTTAAATAAATATTTTAAGGTTTTAAAGTATTCAATTTGTTATTTCGGTGAATGCTAATGATCGGAATAAAGTAACTATCCCAGAAATAATAATAATAAAAAAAAATATCTTATAATGGATCTGTTACCAGTGAAAAATCATTGGGGATGTAAAAAACAAAACGTTTTTTATACACTACGAAGTAGATTGTTAAATTGTTTTGAATAGAATTATTCTATTCGGATAAGAACTTTGTATTTAAAGGGATTTATTTGCTACGAAATAATACATTGCTGGTTCTTAACCGAATCTTGAAATCAGAGATAATTGATTGCAGCATGGGGTAGTGGTGGTACATCATGTTATTGATTTACAAAGATATCTCATCGTGAAATTTGTTGATTTAGCAGTTACTACTCCAAATAAATCCGTTTAGCTAATCACAACACATTAGAACATTCATTATTGAATAGTAGCTCCGACATAGTAGAATCCTTGATGAAATATTTATTTTTAACTTTTTATATTGTTTTAAAATTATTTCTTTTTCTTTAAAATAAAAACCAATTAGTTAAATAAAAAACAAGTAATACAAAAAAAAAATTAAGCCAATTCCTACTTTTCTTTTTAACTCTATTGCAGAAAAGTCCTTTATAAATAATTTCCATGCATTTTTTAAATTTTTTCTGGCGAAATCTATTGGTAGATATATGCAACTTAAATCTAAAAGAAACTAAAATCAATTAATTAAATTTAATTACTGAATTAATATTTGAAAAAAAGAAACTGTATTAACATCAAGTGTCATTCACTACAAGTTCAAAAAATTTTATTTGGACTTGAGTGGATGAATAAAAAGTACTTTATGAACGATTGAAAATCTGAACAAGATATATATAGGGAGAGTGTGAGCTAATAGAAGGAATTGAAAAAAAAAGGTTTTCTGTAAAATTCTGTGTAAAAAAGCAAATGACAGGTGTATTTAAAAAATTTATATAATTTTTTTTATTTTGCAAGAGAACACATTAGATTTTTCAAATCGCATTTCTTCAAATACTATTAAAAAAACCCTGCACGGGTAAAATTTAAGTATACTCTTAAGTAAAACTAAAGTTTAAGCCAAGGTTATATGTACTTATAAATTTGATTTTGTTTGTAAAATCTATAAAAAAGTCATACCAATTTACTATTTTGTAAAGATTTCATTTTATTAAAACACTGCTTAATTTTACTTTTAATTAGCGGAATAGTGCATTTTTAATGGCAGATAAATTAAAAATTCTTTCTATAACATTTGCTTTTAATATAGAATGAAGACATATATATTTAATACTATAGAATAAAATAAATGGATAAATATATTTGTTAATATAGAATAAAATAAATGTTTCAATTTGATAAATTATATTAGATAATTTTATAATTTTATTTATTAAAGATTGCTATGAACAAAAATTTTATCTAATATTATCAGCTGAGATTGAAAAATATTTATTTTTAACATTTTATACTGTTTTAAGAATTATTTCACATTGTTTAATATAAAATAAATTAGTTACATGAATAAAAAAATGTTTTTATTAAAATTTTGTATAAAAATCAAATAGTAGGTTTTATTTTAAACAAAATTAATATTATAATTATTTTGTTTGAGAACATATTAGATTTATTAAATCACATTTCTTAAACTGGTAACTGGTACATTCTTAAATAAAGCTAAAGGCTTAAACCGAGGCTTATAAAGGCTTACTAAACCATGACTTATAAAGACTTAGTAAACCGAGGCTTATAGTTGTGTGGGCAGTTTATAAATTTGATTTTATTATTTATTTGTAAATTCTGTAAAAAGTCATATCAACTTACTATCTTGTGAAGTTTTCCTTTATAAAAGTACTGCTTAATTTTTCTTCTAATTTGTAGAGTACTGCATTTTTAATGGCAGATAAATTGAAATTCTTTTCAATAATGCTTTTTTATATAAAACAAAATATTGGATCAATTTGCTAAAGTATATTAGAAACTACCCTTGCTAAGCATTATTGATTAAAACTTGTTATGAACAAAAATTTTACTTTCTTTGCATTTGAATAAAAAAGGATTGCGCTTAAAAAAATTAATAGGACCAAAAATGAATGTAAAATAATCAGCTGAGATCGATCGACTTTTTTGCACCATAATTTTAGTTTTCTATAAAGTTTCAAGTATAATAATTAAAAGTGAGATAAGATTTTTTTAATTACATTTAATCCAATATTTTATGATTGTAAAATGAATATATTCAGTTTTTAATAAAATCTGTTTTATTCTAACATTGCCAAAAATACATTTTTACACAGAAACAGCAATGAATAGAAAATAGTCAGAAAGAAGTGATTTTATCATAAGTTACAGAAATGATGAAATATTTCTATTCACTATTTGCTATCACTTCTGTATTATATTTTCTACAGGAAAGTAAATTTGCTTTTAATAATAAATTTAATAATAGCTTTTAATAATAAATTTAATAATAGCTTTTAATAATAAATTTAATAATAGCTTTTAATAATAAATTTAATCAGCTAGTACTTATTAATTATTAATTTATAATAAAAATTTCAGCTTTTAATAATAAAAAAATTTTAAACTTGACTTTTTCTCAGTGGTAAAGTGGGACGCTGGGGGAGGTTCAATTCGCTGGCGGCTTTGTTGTAGATATTGTTTCAAAAGCGAGGATATTCGATGGGGTTTGTGATGTTCAGCCTCTTGGCTCGTTAGTCAGACTACCTGGTGGGAATTTTTCGGGGTTTCTCCCATACGATACGCAAATGCGGTGTAGTTAGTTTCGCCTAAAAAGTCATCAACTAAGGTAATGCCCTCCTTCTTCAGCTTCACGGAGTCACGTCAGACTTCTACCTATGGGTGCTCAATCACAACGAAAGCTGTATCCCCTTCCTTTCTTCCATGAGATCCCACGGGGTCTTGGACTTGGTCCACATGGATTGTTGCTGTGTACCAAGTGGAATAAGAAATAAAAAATAAAACAAACTTTTATCCTTGAACATGTAGTTTGTTATTAACTGTTTTAATTAGATATTGCTTTCTACCAAGTGGGATAAGCAACAAGAACAAAAATTTATAAGAAACAAAACTTAATAAATAACAGAAAGCTTTTTTTTTTTTCTTTAAAGAAAAAGTCCTTCCAAAAATAATCTTTAAAATCCTTTTAATATATAAATTTTGAAAACTTTAGTATGTAATCATAAAAACAACTTACGCGCTGCTAATCTAAATTGAGCCATTTTACTATATTTTATTAGAGCACAAGAAACATCATCAATAGATTAAACAACCTATTGAAGACGTTTCATGTGCTGCGTTGCTGAACTATTATCAAGAGAGTTCAGTCGGAACATCTGTTCGATTGAATTCGGTACATCAGTATTTGATAATACACTAAAAATTTTAGTGAATAAATGTAACCTAAAAAGAAAAAAAAAAAAGGAAAGCATAGGAAGATCTAAAAATATTTTCATTCTTCAATGAAAACCCAACATCAAGAGATTCGGAAGCAGTTGCCAATCGTTAAAATCCCTTTTTTGTCTTTTTTATAGGAAAATATAATAGATTTTCCCCATACAAAATTTAACGCAAGATGATTTTTTTTGCGCACCTCTCAATCCTTTTCCTCTCCATGCAGCATCTACTTTTTTTTTTTTTTACTTCATATAGCCCGGATTTTCAATTGATTTGCAGTTCTATCTTGAGTAAAGCTTTCTTCACGCTTTTCTTCTCCCAGTTCTCTCCACAGAGATGACAAGAGCTTTTATTTTAGATGGGAGGTAAAAAAAATACACCTGAAGCAATTGATTGGGCCATTTCCCGCTTAGAACATTTCTGTTTTCTTACCTACATTGTTCTGATAGCTGCAGATGTTTTTGTAGAGTACCCACAGCAAACTATGGAGTTGTTTTAACAAATATTCCCAATAAATTCCGTAATGTGATCTGCATTCACATATGTCAATCATGGATTCAATCCGGATCACTTTCAGAAAATAAGTATGGAAAAATGAATAACTCTTTCTTTATTTTTATCAAAGATTCAGTTTGAAAATCAATTCAACTATTCAACTTGGATATCCTCTTTCAGTCCGATCTTTTGGGAGGAAAGATTGTATTTTCATCGAATAGGAAGCATTAAATTGGAAAAAGATAAAACGCATCTCCGTTTTGTCTTTAGTGTTTGATGTACATTTATCATTCTCTTTATCCTTGATTATAAACCATTGATTTGAAAGAAAAGGAAACGATTAAAAACATTTGCACTCAATTTGTATTTTAAATATACGAAATATTATTTAAATATATTTTTATTTAAACTATTAAATTTTTGTAAAATTTATAAATCATTTTGTAACTTGACCTATTTTATTTATTGATTTTAAATTCGAATTAATAGTGTAACAACAGAATGTTTAAAAAGTCAGTATTTTAAATTGTAATCATAATTTCCCTGACAACCAAATTTCCCTTACACGCAAGAGGTTCCCTGTGGCATACAGATATGACCAGAAGGCCTCAAGAATCTCACCCGAGTGAAAGTACGGCGCAATATGAGCTCGCGCTGAGAATGTCTAGTTTATAGTCTCTCATCCAAAGAGGAAATATATTTAACGTAATCGTGTGTATCAGTTGGTATACAGATTCCCACCCGCAGAGGAAATATATTTCGCGCATCCTGGGCTTAGCCGGGTATCGGATTTTCGATCCAAGTCCGACTTCTACCTACGAGTGCTCCATCACAACAGAATTTGCCCCTGTTCCAGCCTTCCATGAGACCACACAGGGTCTTGGACTTGGTTTAGATGTTTCTGATTCTACGAACTGGGATAAGAATCAAGAACAAAAATTTATAAGGATCAAAACTTACACTTTTAAATAATCGAAAGCTTTTTTTTTTTTTATTTAAAAAAAGCTCCAGCTTCCTTCCAAAAAAATATCTTTAAAATCCTTTAATATATAAATTTTGAAATCTTTTCTGTTATAATTATATGAATATCTTACGCGCTCTTAGCCAAAATTGGGTCGTTTTCCTATATTTCATTATAACACATGAAACATCTTCACTAGATTAAACAACCTATTGAAGATGTTTCATGTGAGATTCATAAACTATTATCAACAGAGTTGAGTCATGAACATCTGTTCGGTCGAAGTCGATGCATCAGTGTTTGATAATACACTAAACATTTTAGTGAATGAATGTGTAACCTAAAAAGATAAAAAGGGGAGCGTAGGAAGATCTAAAAATATTTTTATTTTTCAATGGAAGACCAAACATCAAGAGTTTCGAAGGAGTTGTCAATCGTTAAAATCCCGTTTTTGTCTTTTTTGTAGGAAAATATAATAGATTTTTCCCATACAAAAAATCTAACGCAGAACGATTTTTCGCACCTCTCAATCCTTTTCCTCTCCATGCAACATCAACTTTTTTTTTTTACTCTATATGACCCTGATTTACAATTGATTTGCAGTTCTATCTTGAGTAAAGCTTTTTTTTTCACGCCTTTCTTCTCCCAATTCTCTCCTCAGACATGACAAGAGCTTTTATTTTAATGGGAGGTAAAAAAAATGTTCACCTGAAGCAATTGATTGAGCCATTTCCGAGATCAGAACATTTCTGTTTTCTGTTCTGATAGGTGAAGATGTTTTTGTAGAGTACCCACAGAGAAGTATGGAAGTTGAAGAAATATTTGATAAATTCTGTAATCTGATCTGCACTCACTTATGCCGCTCGTGACTTCAATCCGATCACTTTCGAAAATAAGTACGGAAAAAATGAATAACTCCTTTTTTTTATTTTATCAAGAATTCAGTTTGAAAATCAATTCAACTTGAACTCTTTCAATCTTTTGAGTGATAGATTGTTTCTCATTATGAAGCAGAAAAGATAAAACGTATCTTTGTCGGGTTTGGACAGATTGTTTGACATCAAAGCCTATTTTAAATAAAAGAAAACAAATTAAATATTTTCATTCAGTTTCTAAAAGATAAAACGTAACGACGCAGCAGTCCCATTTGTCGTTAGTGGCAGATTTGATATAGATGTTCATTTCCCTACTTCTGGAAATATTCGGCTTAAAGTGGATTCCGAACCAGGCGCCCAGAGCGGTAACTAGAAACCTGCTTAGCCACCTGGGTCACCAGTTTGCCAAACTACCTGGTGGGTGTGTTGCGGGTTTTCTCCTACGAGACGCAAATCTGGGATATTTTCCCCAAAACGCCCACTAGCTTCATTCTTCAGGAACTGGGAACCAAGTCAGACTTCTACCTACGGATGCTCCACCACAACGAAAGCTGTATCCTCTTCCCTTCTTCCATAAGATGCCGCGGGTCTTGAACTTGGTCTAGATGTTACTGGGTACCAAGTAGGATACGAAAGAACAGTAAATATTTATAAGGACCAAAACTTATTCTTTTTAAATAATCGAAAGTTTTTTCTTTAAAAAAATCCTATCAAAAAAAAAAAAAAAAAAAAATCTTTAAAGTCCTTTAATATGTAAATTTTGAATAGATTGAACAACCTATTGAAGATGTTTCATGTACTGTGCTATTAAACTATTATCAAGATAGTTCAGTCGTTAACATCTGTTCGATCGAAGTCAGAGCTTGATAATACACTAAAACTTTTAGTGAAAAATGTAAGCTAAAATGATAAAAAAGGGAAGCGTAGGATGATCTAAAAATATTTTCATTTTTCAATGGAAAACCAAACATCAAGAGTTTCGAAGGAGTTGCCAATCGTTAAAATCCCTTTTTTGACTTTTTATAGGAAAAATATAATAGATTTCCCCATACAAAATCTAACGCAGAATGATTTTTTCGCACCTCTCAATCCTTTTCCTCTCTACGCAGTATTAACCTTTTTTTTCTTTTTACTCTATATGGCCCGGATTTTCAATTGATTTACAGTTTTATCTAGAGTAAAGCTTTCTTCACGCTTTTCTTCTCCCAGTCCTCTCCACAGAAATGACAAGAGCTTTCATTTTAGATGGGAGGTAAAAAATTCACCTCAAACAATTGATTGGACCATTTCCCTTAAGAACATTTCTGTTTTCCTCCTAGTACATTGTTCTGATAGATGAAGGCGTTTTTTGTAGAGTACCCACAGAAATGGTGTACGTTGTACGGACCGAGTGCGGAGTTGTTTTAACAAATATTCGCAATCAATTCTGTAATGGGATCTGCATTCACTTATGCGGCTCGTGGATTCAATCCGGATAACTTTCAGAAAATAAGTATGAAAAAATGAATAACTCTTTTTTATTTTATCAAGATTTCAGTTTGAAAATCAATTCAACTTCAACCTCCTTTCAGTCGAATCTTTTTGGAGGATACTGTATATTGTTTTTCATCAAATTTGAAGTATTAAATTGAAAAAGATAAAATAGATATACTTTTTTGTTTAAAGAAAAGGAAACGATTAAAAATATTTGCACTGATTTTAAGTATACAAAATATTATTTAAATATATTTTTTAAACTATTAAATTGTTGTAAAATTTATAAATCATTTTGTAACTTCACCTATTTTATTTATTGATTTTAAATTCGAATTAATTGTGTGACAACAGAGTGTTTAAAAAGTCAGTATTTGAAAATGTAATCATAATTTTCCCTGACTTACTGGGCAAGAGGTAGACCCCAAGATTCTCATCCGAGTGGAAGTGGCGCATACAGATATGACCAGTAGACCTCCAAAGAGGAAATATATTTAACGTAACCTGTGTAGTGGAAGACTGTCCGGCGAGAAAGTATGAGCACCCTGCTGGGAAATTTTCGAGCCAAGTCCGACTTATACCTACGGGCGCTCCATCACAAAGAATGACCACTTTCTTTCTTCCATGAGACCACACGGGGTCTTGATAAGAAAAGCAAAGAAAAAAAAAAAAAGTTATAAGGATCCAAATTTAATTAATCGAAAGCTTTTTTTTTTTCATTCTTTTTATAACGAAATGCTTCCAAAAAATCTTTTTAAAATCCTTTTTAATAAATAAATTTTTGAAATCTTTTGTATGTAATTATATAAATATCTTACGCACTGTTAACCTAAATCGAGTCGTTTCGCTGTATTTTTATTACAGCGCATGAAGCATCTTCAAAATATTAAACAACCTATTGAAGATGTTTCATGTACTGTAAACTAGTGAGAATTGAACATCTGTTCGATAAACTATCAGTAAACTACACTAAAAATTTTAGTGAATAAATGTAACCTAAAAAGATAAAAAGGGGAACGTAGGAAGATCTAAAAATATTTTCATTTTTCAATGGAAAACCAAACACCAAGATTTTCAAGGAGCTGCCAATTGTTAAAATCCCTTTTTTTGTTTTTTGTAGGGAAAATATAATAGATTTTTTTTCATACAAAATTTAACGCAGAATGAATTTTTCGCACCTCTCAATCCTTTTCCCCTCTCCATGCAGCATCTAACCTTTTTTTCCTTTTACTCTATATGGCCCCGATTTACAATTTGATTTGCAGTTCTATCTTGAGTAAAGCTTTCTTCACGCTTTTTCTTCTCCCAGTTCTCTCCACAGAGATGACAAGAGCTTTTATTTTAGATGGGAGGTAAAAAATACACCTCAAGCAATTGATTGGGCCATTCCCCGTTTAGAACATTTCTGTTTTCCCTCCCAGTACATTGTTCTGATAGATGAAGGTGTTTTTTTGTAGAGTACCCATAGAAAAGTATGGAGTTGTTTTAACAAATATTCGTAGTACATTCTGTAATGTGATCTGCATTCACTTATGGCGCCCGTGAATTCAATCCGGATTACTTTCAGAAAATAAGTATGGAAAATGAATAACTCTTTTTTTATTTTATCAAGAATTCAGTTTGAAAAATCAATTCAACTTGAAGCTCGTCTTTCAGTCGGATCTCTTGGAGGGACATATTGTTTTTCAATAGAATAAATGAAGCGTTAAAGTGGAAAAGATAAAACGTATTTTGCTTTGTCTGTACATTTATCATTCTCTTTTTCCTTGATATTAAGTCATTCTTTTAAATAAAAGAAAAACTATTAAAAATATTTGCATTCAGTTTGTATCATAAATATCACCATTATCATCAACGGCGCAACACTCCCATGGTAAACTAAGGCCTTCTTACTGACAGATTTTTTAGACCGTAGATGTTTTCTTTTTTGCAGGGTAGGGATGTCAGCCCTACTCCCGAAAGAAATGATAGAAATATAAGACAGAAATATAAGGGGACATACTGCTTAAAGTGGATTCCGAACCTCTGCAAACATACATGACACAGCCGGATTTGAACCCGAAACTTGTGGTGTACCAAGGGCCAGAGCGCTAACCACTCGGTGCCATCAGGACTCCGTTTGTCGCACTACCTGACAAACGGAGTCTTTTTCATACGAGACGCAAATGTTTGAAAGTTCCCCTTAAAAGTACAAAAGGCACTGTATCCTTTTTTCAGCGACACAGAGCCGAGTTCAGACTTCTCCCTACAGGTGCTCCATCACAACAGAAGCTTCCCCTCCCTTCCCTCCTTCCGTGAGATCAACTGCTTCTTGGACTTGGTCTAGATGTTGCTACTAGCTAAGTGAGATAAGAAACAGCAAAAAAAATTTATAAGGTTCAAAACTTATTTTTTTAAATAATCGAAAGTGTTTTTGTCTTTTAAAAAGAAGTACCTCCCCAAAAGTTTTTTTTTCAAGTCCTTTAATATATAAATTTTGAAATCTTTCGTATGTAATTATATGAATATCTTGACAGCCGTTAATCTAAATTGAGTCGTTTTGCTTTTTTATTACAGCACACGAAACATCTTCAATAGATTAAACAACCTATTGAAGATGCTTCATGTGCTGTGTTGCTAAACTGTTATCAAGAGAATCGAATTTGGAACATCTGTTCGATCGAAGTCGGTGCATCAGTGTTACACTCAAAATTTTGGTGAATAAATGTAACCTAAAAAATAAATAAAAAAGGGGAGCGTAGGAAGATCTAAAAAAATTTTTTTTTTTTCAATGGAAAACCAAACATCAAGAGTTTTGAAGGAGTTGCCAATCGTTAAAATCCCTTTCTGGTCTTTTTTGTAGAGCAAATATAATAGATTTTCCCATACAAAATCTAAAGCAGAATGATTTTTCGCACCTCTCAATCCTTTTCCTCCCTGCAGCATCTACTTTTTTTTTTTACTCTATATGGCCCCGATTTTAAATTGATTTGCAGTTCTATCTAGAGTAAAGCTTTCTTCACGCTTTTCTTCTTCCAATTCTCTCCACAGAGATGACAAGAGCTTTTATTTTAGGTGGGCGGGAAAAAAATTCACCTGAAGCAATCAATTGCTTCATTTCCCCTTTAGAACATTTCTGTTTTCCTCCTAGTGCATTGTTCTGATAGATGAAGGGTTTTTTTGTAGAGTACCCACAGAAAAGTATGGAGTTGTTTTAGGAAATAGTCGCAATAAATTCTGTAATGTGATCTGCATTCACTTATGCGGCTCGGTGATTCAATCCAGATCACTTTCAAAAATAAGTATGGAAAAATGAATAACTGCTTTTTTTTTATTTTTTATCAAAGATTCAGTTTGAAAATCAATTCGACTTTCAGTCGCATCTTTTGGGAGGTTGTATTGTTTTTTATTGAATATGAAGCATTAAATTGGAAAAGATAAAACGTAGTTTCGTTTTGTTTTTTGATTTGATATACGGTTTTTCATTCAGTTTTTCATTAAGCCATTCTTTTAAAATAAAAAATAATAATAAAAAGTATTTGCATTCAATTTTTATTTTAAATATACAAAATATTATTTAAATATATTTTTAAACTATTAAATTGTTGTTAAATTTATAAAATCATTTTGTAATTAACCTATTTTTACTTACTGATACATTCGAATTAATAGAGAGTTAGAAAGTCAATCAGAAAGTTAGAAAGTCAGTTTGAAATTGTAATCATGCTTTCTCCTACCAACCTGCAAGAGCGCCCCCTGTGTGGTTCAGAAATCGTGAGTAAGCCTCGAGACTATCATCAGAAAGGAAGTAGAGTTTACACTCTCGCTGAAGAACAGTTAGCTTATTTAGCGTAACCCCTGTGCATTAGCTTGGCCACAGACTGTCACTCGGAGAAGAAGTATATATCGCGCACCCTGAGCTTAGTCGAGTATCGAATTTTAGGCTTAGAATTCGCCAATTGATTATTGGGCCATTTCCCGATAGAACATTTCTGTTTTCTTCCCCTACATTGTTCTGACGGAGGAAGGTGTTTTTGTAGAGTACCCATAGAAAAGTATGGAGTTGTTTTAACAAATATTCGCAATAAATTCTGTAATCTGACCTGCATTCACTTATGCGGCTCGTGGATTCAATCCGGATCACTTTCGGAAAATAAATATCGAAAAATGAATAACTCCTTTTTTTATTTTTATCAAAGATTCAGTTTGAAAATCAATTCGATTTGAGTCTCCTCTTTCAGTCGGATCTTTTGTGAGGATATATTGTGTTTCATCGAATATGAAGCATTAAATTGGAAAAAGATGAAACGTATTTTCTTTTATCTTTAGGGTTTTTATATATGCTTTTCATTCAGTTTTTTCCTTGATATTAAGCCATTCTTTTAAAATAAAAGAAAATAATTAAAATATTTGCATTCAATTTGTATTTTAAATATAAAAAATATTATTTAAATATATTTTTGAACTGTGAAATTGTTTTAAAATTTATAAATCATTTTGTAATTAACCTATTTTACTTAGTGTTTCATGGGTCTGATGGCCGAGTGGATAGGCTCTGGCGCTCGGTACCACATGTATCAGGTTCAAATCTAGGGCGTTGCCATGGATGTTTGTAGTGGTTCGGAATCCACTTTAAACCGTAGGTCCCAACCCTAGTAGGAGCGTTGCGGGATATTGTTATTCAAATAGTGCTGGGTAGGTGACGGATGAATGTGTTTTTGTACAGTAACCCCAGAAAAGTATGGAGCTGTTTTAATAAATATTCGCAATAAATTATGTAATCTGATCTGCCTTCACATATGCCGCTCATGGATTCAATCCGGATCATTTTCAGAAAATAAGTATGGAAAAATGAATAACTGTTTTTATTATTTTTATCAAGAATTCAGTTTGAAAATCAATTCAACTTGAATCTTGAATTTCAGTTGGATCTTTTGGGAGGTTGTATTGTTTTTAATCGAATATGAAGCGATAAATTGGAAAAAATAAAACGTATTTCCGTTTTACTTTTAGATTTGATATACGCTTTTTATTTTTTTTCTTGATATTAAGCCATTCTTTTAAATAAAAGCATAATTAAAAATATTTGAATTTAATTTGTATATTTAAAATATAAAATATATTTAAATACGAAATTTTTTTAAACTGTGAAATTGTTGTTAAATTTATAAATCATTTTGTGACCTTGAATAGTATTGAATAGTATTTTGCTAAATTATTAATTGTATCTTCAGCAATAAACCACTAAATCCTTAACAATATTCGGCCCTTAGGAACATTTGAAATAAGCTTAAATGGAGTTTGTGATTTCAGAGAAGTATGAGCTTGATTCTTGATTTTCAATTGTAATTGAATGAATAATATTTTGGGAATGGCGATGATTTTCCAAAATATTTTACTTTTGTAAACTATTGTTAAAAGTTACCTGTTGCAGATTATCAACAATCGTTTTGCTATTACGACAAGCCAGAAGGGGCAATTTGAAGTTGCTGCAAATTTTCAATTATATTCTGGACGTTGCACAGTTATTCTCGAAAGCGATAAATACTTGTTTTCTTTATCTTCTGTCAACAAATTGTTTAGTTTTTCCGATGCTGAAAATGTCGTCTTCCCGCAGTTTCTACTCTTACGAAGTTCGATAGTTTTAACTAGCACTTTATAAGCAGATGGGCTTAGCAATAAATCAGGAACAAAGAATTTTTAAAACGGCACAAGTAACTGGAACATTTATCTTGCAAATCATCGTTAACTTTCATCGCAAGTACTCTTAAGTGGGTCACCTCACTTTCTCCAAACACTGAAGATATCTTTATTTTTCTTTCTCCATCATATGGTGTATTCTGTCACCAGATATTCACGTATTATCGAGATTTGTGTACTTTTAACTATAACTCCATTCAAAACTACATTTCCGCACTTGACTGAATGGTCTTCAAATGGGCTACGTTAAATTGATTATCTACTAATTTGAATACTGGAATAGAAAATTCTTGCAGTTAGCATTTCTGGTTCACTGCAATTTGTTCAAAGCCTGTCATTTTGTGGTGGTACATTTTCAGTTTGATGAACAAAATTACTTGTGTTCCTTGATTGACTATTCTTCATACAAAAACTTGGAACTAGGCCCTTCCTTTTCCAAGTAAGACAAGTTAACTTAAAGTTGCTTATCCGAATATTTATTTTGGATATTTCTGGTTCCAATTTGAAGTGATTTGAAAGGAAAATAATGGCTCTTCTTTATTTTGAATATTTCTGCCAAAAGTGTGGGTACGCTGTCGAACTCTTTTCAGCAACTCTTCCTTTTGAATGGTTCCAAAGGATTCGTGGTTGTACTACGAACTCTAGCGTATTCTTCCTCTCTGTCTCCTAACTTAGTTGGTAAAGTAAACTTTGCCCATTCATCTAATAAATGCTCTCTCACTTCAGGCGGTGGTATCCTTTTTTTCAATTCCTTCTATTAGCTCACACTCTCCCTATATATATCTTGTTCAAATTTTCAATCGTTCATAAAATACTTTTTATTCATCCACTCACATTCAAATAAATTTTTTTTTTTGAACTTGTAGTGGATGACACTTTATGCTAATACAGTTTTTTTCAAATATTAATTCAGTAATTATATTTAATTAATTCATTTTAGTTTTTATTTTAGATTTAAGTTGCATGTATCTACCAATAGATGACGCCAGATAAACTTTAAAAAATGAATGAAAATTATTTACATATAAAGGATTTCTGCAATAGAGTGAAAAAAAAAAAGTAGGAATTGACTTTACAATTTTTTTATATTACTTGTTTAAGTTGATGTACTATGACTAGGTTTTTTAATCTTTAAAAATCTTTTGATTTCCAATCCTTCTATCCAATCTTAAAAAATACCTCGTTATTTCATACCAAAAGTACCTCCAAGATCTTTCAGACATATTTTGATGTTACACAAATTTTTTTCTAAAGTTTTAAGGATTTAATTTAAACCTCTTTAGCAGGACTATCTTAATATATTCATTATCTTCAAATTTTTCTTCAGATTTCTATCGATTAACTGAACGATTTCTGGTAGTAATAAAGTCAAAAGGCTGATACCGAGTCTTCGATAACTATTACGGCTCTTTTGGATTGTCTTTCAAATAAGCATAGAAAGATTGCAGTATCATCCTCTAATAAATTAAATTTAGGCATTAGTTTAATTAATTCAAAAGATGTTGTCCGCTGCCACTAGAAATTAGCCGATGGTGACTGTGATTCAATCTCAAATTTTTTTAACTCGAATTCCCTCTTTTCTTTTTTGCTGTTCTTTTTTTTCAATTTCTTCTATTAGCTCACACTCTCACTATATATATCTTGTACAAATTTTCAATCGTTAATGAAATACTTTTATTCATCCACTCAAGTTCAAATACATTTTTTGAACTTGTAGTGGATGACACTTGATTTTCATGCAGTTTTTTCAAATATTAATTCAGTAGTTAAATTTAATTAATTATATTTAGTTTTTTTAGGTTTAAGTTGCATATATCTATCAATAGATGGCGCCAGATAAACTTAAAAAATGAATTAAATTATTTATAAAGGACTTTCTGCAATAGAGTGAAAAAAAAAAAAGTAGGAATTGACTTTAAAAGCTTTTTTTTTTATATTATTTGTTTTCTTACTCCCTCAAGTTTGCTGCTAATAATCGTTTCTAACAACCCTTTTACGAAGTCTGGATCTTCCTCATATTCATTCTTTCTCTTGGTAATAATTTTTTAAACTTCATTTTTATTTCAGATGTTACGCTCACTCCCAACTCAATGGCCAATTTATATAAATCGTCCTTTCTGTCTTTGCTTAAAAAGGACATGGTACTTAAAGGGAGTTGTTCTTATTTACTTTTTGATAAAGGATATCTTTTAACTTAAAAAAAAATATAAGGTACTAAATGTTCCCAAAATTAAAATTATCGAATAAAAATAAAAACTATTTTTAATTTAACATAAAAAAATGTATATATATATATATATATATATATATATATATATATATATATATATATATATATATAAACATTTCACCTTTTATTTTTACGCGCTGTCCGCTATATTGTTCTCATGAGAAGGCCTAGTGGATTCTTACATCATGTAATATATTTTTATAAGAGACATCCATTTAACTTCCAAGATCCTCACCCTCTATACTAGAACATTTATATATTTTTTTTTTATTTCCAATGACAGATTATGAACAATTACAGCAATAAAAAGAACAATGAAAAAAAAAAATAACAGAGCATACAACAAAACATGCTGAAACATTCATTAATCTAACATATCACTAGCCTCCCAATATCGCTCGGTGAGAAAAGTCTTGCTCAGAGCAGGACAGTGAAGTAGATGCGTGGAGTCCATGGCCTCCAGAGCTGCATATCGGGGAAGGAACCATTTTGAGTTTGTAAAGATGGTTTCGCAGGTAGTCAATTGTCAAATTAGCCTCCATAAAAGTAAACTTTACTAGAATATTGAAATTGCAAAGAGATTCTCTTCTTGCTTCAATATAAAAAAGAAAAATACTGCAAAATGGGTTCGAAAAAGTACTGCAAAATTCGGCATGTGTGTGATTTGTATCATCTTCTATGTTACATATCCATTTAAGGAATGGTTTCGGTTTAAAATCCTTGGCATAAATATAAACGTTTTCAGTTCAAATCGCTTGTCCAACATTCAAACGAAATCTCTTCCTATATCAGTAGCACTACTCAATGTCACTGAGTAGCATGAAGTATCAGTAATATCAATATTTTCCATATCAGTAGCACTACTCAATATCACTAAGTAGCATGAAGTATCAGTAATATCAATATTTTCCATATCAGTAGCACTACCAATATCACTAAGTAGCATGAAGTATCAGTAATATCAATATTTTCCATATCAGTAGCACTACCCAATATCACTAAGTAGCATGAAGTATCAGTAATATCAATATTTTCCATATCAGTAGCACTACTCAATATCACTAAGTAGCATGAAGTATCAGTAATATCAATATTTTCCATATCAGTAGCACTACTCAATATTACTAAGTAGCATGAAACTCATTTTATTGCAATAAGAATTAAAGTTATGATCGTATAAAAAGTAGAATTAATTTAGAAAGTATATGTATACACACTATAATTTCTGAAGTTCAGTAAACGAACTAAATTTAACCGTTGTTGTGATTTCTCTTGAATAAATTTAATCGTTTTTAAGACAAATAATAATCTCGTGTGTAGACTATTTTAGTAGTTTATTAAAAAAATATCGAGACAATTACTCTTTCAAACTTCATTTAGTGAGATATAAAAAAAAGTTCCAAAGAAGTTAACCTCGCATAAAACAGTAATTGATTTACAGGAAATTATCTTAAAGTTGACGTTGTATAATGAATTCTTACAAAAAGATGCGTCTAGAATTTAAGCTACTAATAGGATTACAGTATCTTTTAGGGCTGAATAAGGATTTTAGTTTTAATTAAATTGTGAAAGGGATGTAACATGATGATCATAAATCCTCTTTTTTAAAACCATCAGTACTGTACTTGTCTAAGCAATAGTTTTTTTAGGGAAAAAAAGTATTTTTGAATAATCGATATGCTTATTTTGATCTGGCTTATTTTGTTTAAATTTGAGAATTTAATTTTTTTCACTTAATCCGAAATCTAACACCATTATAATGTACATAAGAAACACTTAATATAATTTGCTTTATTGTCTTGTTATACATCCATCATTCTGTTATATCAGAAAAGTGTTTAACGAATGGAAATGCATATATTAATTTTTGAAACTGAGTCTTTTTTTTTTTTTTTGTAGAAATAAAAATTAATTTTTAATAAAAACTGTTTAATTATTTTGTACATATTTTATTCCATTCTTATAGTATTAATAATTTTATAAAACATTTTCAGAGTTCTAGGACACATTTGGATGCAACAATGTTATAAGAACACATTAATATATTATTTGTTGTATCCATATTGTATGTATATAATGAATGGTATATAAGTTTCTATGTATATAAAGATATCGTTAATAAGATATAAATTTAAAAATCACTCAAAAACTTCTCTTTGTAGTCAATAGCCTGTTGTCAATCCCGTTTAGAAATTTATATCGAGATTTATAAACAAAAAATTATATGAAGGTTTTTAAAATGTATTTAATAATATTTTGCAACAGAAATTCTTTGCCCTTTGTAATCAACAAATAAAATATAAAAACAAATAAATGTAACTTTAAATTTGTTTACAAATTTCAATTTGTCATATTTAAACACTCGCTTTTCATTGAACTGTAAGAAATTATGATATATGCCCTTATACAATGCTACAAACATTTAAATCTATTGTAAATATAGCAATAATTCCTGTAACTGTGTACTTATAATTGCGTAACGGTACTTTGCTTTCTTAACCAATTATCAGAAGTTATTAACTATATTACAAGAGCATTAACCTTCAATAGACTCTGAAATAAACAGCGGTCAAAATCCACCACCATAAAGAAGTTAATCACGTTAGTAATAGGTACATAAACCAGGTTTAATAGCTAAGGAAACATTAGAATCGCCAGCAAGAACTAATTTCTGTTTAATAAGTTCTCGTTTATAGCTTTTCCTTGGTATGATTAAACTACCAAATAAAAATCACTTGCCAAACTGTTTTATATTGCAAATTTTTTTTATTGATGCCACTTGCAAAAAAATTATCAAAATGCATAAAATAATAATTTTTACGGGGGTTTTGGGTGTAAAAGAACTTTCCTTTAAATAACCTAAAATATTTTGTGAAACAAAGTTGTGCACGACTTTAAAAATCAATTTTATTTTATGATATTTGTGTCCACGTCACGGGCCTTGCATACATTACCCGACAGAGAAAATTACACACCATGAATGAATTTTGGAAACTAACGAATTTGATACGTATATCGAAAATCAACAATTTAATAAATGGATATGCAGGTATATTGCTCTTAAATGGAGCAATATCGCTGGACATCTCAATAAGATGTTGTGACCCAACTTCAAGCAATACATTTTTGAACACGCCGTTGCATAAACTCAATAATTATCCTAATCTTTTTCTGAGTCATGGACATGAACAAAATCTGGTTTCATGAACCCCAGTTCATCTTCATATCATGCAGGAAGGTAGATATGCAACCACAAACAATTTTGTCCTCCACATACTTGACTGCCGATAGATATGGGTAATAGAGAGATGCATAGTATAGAGCAACGTGTCTATGTGAGATTGAGATGCAAGTCTCAAGATGAGGTCTCAAGATCTCTGAGATGCAAGATTCCTTGCAAATAAGGAAGATAGCGATGCCACACGGCATTAACATACCAGTGTGTCATTATGTGTCTCTGAAGGTCTTTTATATTGACTCTTTTTCTTAACATTCAATGTAAGCAAATCGCCATTTCAAATAATGAATTCATCGCTGCGCTCTCACCCAACAATTATCCTCCTTAAAACCCTTACATCAAGAATTCTGTCTTCTATTTCGCAAGAGAACAGCGCGGTTACGACTAATATTCCACGCAAACAATTCAGCGAAGCTCATAAACTCGTAAACATTTTTGTTCGATTGACAATGTCAGTTGTCTGCGTACTAAAAATAACTAAGAAAAGCCTGCGTTTATGAATTTAAAATGAATCAGAGATGTGTGGCAATTAGCATTAATTATCCACTTTGGCGTGTTGTGCATCGCTCGAAAATGACTGCTCCACTTTATATTGTCTTCCTCCTTCCATGTCACTTTCATACACTCCGCTCCAGTATCATTGTTGAGGCAGAAGTGAGATTTGTCACATAAAATTATAATGTTCTATTCGGCTAGCCATGCTCAGTTGCTATTACATAATTACAACCATTTTTGTCACTAACTTGCTGCTAAAGGAAGTAAAGACAGTTGGGCACAAAAGCTACAGCAATCAATCATCACGAAATATATCCAGTTGTGGTCCTTAAATAAAATACTGCATTCTGTCTCTTGTTCCGATAACTATGTCTTTGCTACGAATTTATTAAGGTGCCGCACATTTTCTCCTTGGATTCATTGTCCAACAAAAGCTCACTTGAACTTTTCGTCTTATTGATACTGAGTACGATGACGCCTTATAAATATTGAATTGTCTTCTTTTGCCAGACCAGAAATACTTGCGTGTTAAATCGTGCCTACAATTGAATGCGTGAGTTACAAGCGTTGGAGCTTTTTAGAGAGTCGTCGAAAAGCAAATCCCTTTATCGCCCCTTACCAATATGAACCCAGTTGTCTTTTAGTCGTAACCAAACATTGGATGTATAATCAAAACCCGACACTACTTGAAGATGAAATTTGACAAATTTTTCGCATACTTTTAGTTTTTCATCAATACTGAAAACAAAACCTGTTTGGAGAGTATTTGTGAGCAACGCACAGGTATTCAAACGTGGGCAGGGTTTATAGATTTGGCGACGAACCAAATTCGTGGCTTTCCTCGTTGTTTGAACGTCTTTGTCTCGCTTGCAAATCATCAGATTGGCTTGCAAATTTAATCATTTCATAATTTGCACGTGTTCGCTGCCACAGAAATTTGCATACCAATGTGTTCATGGTATGACATTTTCTATGTCAGGTAGTATATGAATATAATCGCGTTTACATATATTTAATCAAATAGCATTATACGAGAAATATATTTGATTTTTTTTTTTTTTTAATATTCTTTCTTGTAGTGTTTCATAGAAGACTAGTTTGGTAAAAATTTAAATACTTTTTACCTAACAACTTAGGCTTTTAAATATTTAACAAATCATTCATTAACCAACAACAGATCATTGGTTAACTATAATTCTAGAGGAACAATATTTTTAAATTTTGTTATTAGTTGCTAATTAATAATTAATACATATTTGTAGTATTTTTCAAATTAGAGTTTTCTTAATTTAAATATTAATCAGCAACAAATTTCATTCGCTGTTATTCTAATTCTATTCTGTTTGCCGTTATTATTAATTTCATAAAGTAAATACATTTTTTAGACGAAGTTAATGAAAAAAAAAGTCTTTCATTTTATTAGAAATTACTATTCTCAATTACAAACCATTCTCTTGAAAAAAAAAAATTCCCATGACCAATTGCGTATAACAGAATTATTTCTAGCTATAAATATTCATTACATCTTTGTTAAGGAAAACTGAAACCTAAAAAGCAATTATAACATTCGCAGAGGTTGATTAAATTTAAAGTATTCATTAACGTTTAAAATTTAATTTTCATTATAATGAAATGTAAAAAGAAAAATTGTTTCTTGTTAATTATATCAGTTAAAAAGTAATAAGAGTTTGAAAAATAGTTATCTATATTTATTCCTTTAAAGAAACGTTAATCTTTACCATTTCATCTATGACATTTCGTTTCAATTTAAATATTTAAACACTCGCATAACGCAACTTCACAATTTCGTATCTATAATGAAAATTACTGGAAAATATGACTCTACAGAAATAATATATCCCCAGTATGGATCCGTGCTACATTTCTTATTAATTTCAAGAGAGATTTCGCTCAGTAATTTTTCATTAATAATATTATTAATGCAACGTTTTGGGAGGTTTATTTTTAATTACTTTTCATATATAATTGCTTCATGATTAACTTTTTTCAAAAAATATTTCGGAAACTGGAATTATGTTCTTGTGTTTGGGATTTTTTTTTGGAATGGGTTTTATTTCTATTATATTTGAGTATTGATAGAATTATGGCAGTTTTCACTTAATATTCATTTGTAATATTTCATACTTTCTCTTCTTTATGTGTTGTATGTATTTTAAATAAAATATCAAATTCAGGAATTTGTTTTTAAATGCAGATTTTTTGAAAATAAATTAATTTCTGACATTTCCCACTAGAACGGCAGATACAGCATATCATATGAATACTACAAGAGGATGCTACGCTGCAACCATAATATTCCATCTTTTTTTTAGAACTGACACTTCCAGATATAGCTTTTGAGTACTTTAATCATAAAGCAAACACCAAATTATTTAATTTGAAATCATAATTTATAATGAACTAGCGAGTCCGGCAGAAGTCGCCATGGTCTGAAAATAAAAAAAAAAAAAAAAAAAATAAAAAAAATCCTGGAATCTGATCGCAGCGCCCCTACCGGGTCCAATTGTAAATCAAAACCTTATAGCGTCCCACTCAAACACATAAAAATTTCGTCAAAATCGGCCGAGACGTTTAGGAGGAATTCAGTGACAAGCATACGTACAGAAGAATTATATGTATGTAAAAATATTGCAATGAGTTTTTCAAAAATTATGAAAATAAATATGTCAAAAAAAAAAAGATATAAATATTCAAAAAGTTTTAAAACTTTTGCACCGTAAAATCGTAAGACGATTTTTTAAAAATCCTGCATACTAATATGAAATAATAATTGTCTTATTATATAGCATGTATACTGTAAATCCCTTAAAACAATCAAATTATTCAAGATAATTTCATTTATTAGTAGAATAAAAACATATATTTAGAAACAGTAAGATTACATTTATTTAGAGTTTAAAAAAAATAAGCCTTTGTTTTAAATGGTTGCATGATAGGACTCTTCTTCTCTCCATTCTCGTGGCTAAAAATCGCCAAGTGTATATATATATATTCCAATGGCAGGCTACAAAAAGTAATAAAAAAAAAGAAAAAAAGAACACAAAGAACATGAAAAAACAACGAGAAATGAAAGAAATCACAGAGTGACATGTTTAGCCCATAAGGGCCCTAGCCTCCCAGTAACGACCCTACACAGAGGAAACAAATGTGCCGGGCAGACAGGAAGGTGAGATGAATCCATGTCCTCTCCAGAGCATGCATTTTGGGCTTGCAAATATTTTCATACAAAACCAAGTGCATATATTGATCCACAAAAACATGAAATAATATCCAAGACTATATTTCTTCTTCTTCTTCTTAAACCATACAGCCACTCCTCGGCCAAGGTTGTCTCGACCAAGGTCTCAGTCAGCTTCCACCAGCCAGACCCATCTGACGCTAATATCCAAGTCGTCTGGATGAGATCTGTCCAGGGATTTTTAACATGGAATATTATTTTACAGGGCGGAGTTGTTAAACCTACCCCACCCCACCCCACCCCCACCCCGGGTTTCGCTGCTGTATAGTCATTTGTTACACACGATGGCTAATTAGACCGAAACCTATGTTTTAAAGAGGATTCCGAACCACTACAAACATCCATGGCAACCCAGGATTCGAATCATGTGATATATACTATGTGCTTTAAACAATATAGCCTCAGAATATATTTAAATTGATTAAAATTTATTCTGATCAATGTATTAATTTTTATCTTAGTTGAATAGTTGTGATATTAGAGAGTTTTGCATAACGTTTTTTATCGTCCGATATTTTTCTTCCTATCGCGCATGCTCATAGGAAACATTGTACCTATCGCATGCATATCTGTAACACTGCACTACTGAGGTGTTCCTATGAGCATGCGCGCTAGGAAGAAAAAATATCGGACGATAAAAAAACGTTATGCAAAAACTCTATTAACTATCTGCCCGACTCGTGGCAACGTGCGTCGTGGGTAAGCATTAAGGACTTATGCTCAATCCGCTGTTGTTGTAAACACTGTTTAAAAAAAAAACTAGGATATTCGATGACATTTCTGATGTTCAGCATCTTTCATTAAATCTGACTACCTGGTTGGAGGTTACTGAATTTTCTCCTATACGACATGCAAATGCGTAATGTTCCCTCTAAAAATCCCCCAGGAAGACACTGACATCCTACTTCAGAGACACGGAATCAAGTCAGACTTCCACCTACGGGAGCCATCACAACAGAAGATGCCCCTTTTCCCTTCATGCATGAGTAGATTACTCATGGGATGTCCGTCCCCGCACTGCAAGACACTGAGAATTAGACACACACATACTAACAATCTAACATGCAGAATTATGATACAGACTTCGATAAGCAATCATAGATATTATTTGGTGGTTCGTAATCCACGTTAAACTGTAAATCCCGGTCTATTTAGCCTAACTTTTTTGCACAAGATGACCGTAGAGCGACAAACCAAACCTATCGATAAGCAGTTTGAGTATATGCTATTTAAACAAGTCATTATGCATTCATTCAGTATAACACATAAATTCTTATTTACCTGTGAAAAGTATAAGACTTTCCTTCCACAAATTTCCCGACACAAGAATACACATTTAATGGTCAACCATAGACGGAAGAACTTGGGGTTTGCTGAACTACCTACTCACGTGACGAGCATGTTGACTTCAAATTGGCAACCCTATACGCACTCTATTTTTATTACTACTCTATTATTTGCACACACCCATTGATGCCTGCGAAATGGAGGTACTTTCTTGGCTACGTGTCTATTCCGGAGGCCTTTGGTTAAGCGTCGCCTTGCCATAAATAATATAAGATACTTCTATTATGAAATTAAAAATTTAAAGTTTTTTTTGGAGATAAGATGTAATGAAAATTAATATTGCTTTAACTACATCATCCCATATAAATGTATTTTTTTTTAATTAAAGTGACTACTTTTTAAATTCAATGCACTTTAAATTGAATCAACGGATTTATAGATGGTTAAAATAAGAAAGATATGAATAAATTTTTAATGGTAAAAATTTTTCTGAACCCATTCACGGAATAAAATATTAAAAAAAAAAATTAATTATTGAAATACCTAAATTTTGAAATAAATGAAAAATATATTGCAAATAGTAACAAATCCTCATTTAACATTACAAATTTCACCTGCCATTCGAATGGTTCTTATTAAATAAATTAATTAATCAGAAACCATAATCAATGAAATAAATAACTAATTAGAAACATTTATAATTTCCACTATTCATGTTTCATAGCATGAATTTATTGTTTCATAACATGAATAGAAGAAATTGCAAAGTTTCTAAGGAAATGATTGTAGAAAGTTAATCTATATAATAAATAAATTATTAATTTTTCAAATGTCAAAATGAAAAATAAAAAATAAAAAAAACATACGTCCTTTTATTGACATTTTCGTTTCAAAACTGTTTTTTTTTAATTTAAAAACCTGTATTCATAACTGTTAAAATTATAATATTGAGTTAAAGGTACATTCGAAAACAATATACACTCAAGAGCCAAAACATTATGACCACCTGTCAATAACGAGTTGGCCCACCTTTGGCGCGCAACACAGCTTCAACCCGCCTTGGCATGGATTAATACCACCACTTAATATCAGTTAAATACCACTTCCACCTGATCACGAGCCTTCCAAGTCATCCAGGCGAGTTCATTGCAAAATGTAGGGGTGGTCATAATGTTTTGGCTCTTGATTGTATAACCAAATATTTAAATTATGATTTTTTTGTGTAAATATTTAAATTCTAATATAAATTTAAATGGAAAATTCCTTTTTAACGACAATTTTTTTTATAAATAATTATATGTTAAAATTTTTATTGTATATTGTCGAGAAATAATTTAAATTTTGTTTTTACTTATAAAAAAATAATTTGAAGGGCATTATTGATAAATAGAAATAATTCAAAGATTATCATTTTAGAGAGAAATAGAAAAGTTTGTTATTATTACTATTTTACATCATTCATTTTAGTGTATCACAACATTTCAATAGAAATTACGGGAATATGAATCTTAAAAATGACGCATTAAAATTCTGTTACAATAACAATAAAATGTTTATAGCGAATTTATAGAGATAAAATTAAAATGTTCAAAAAATTGTCTATATAAATATATGCTCGTTTTATGCAATTCAAAGTGTAATATCACAACATATTTTTCAATTCATTATGTAATAGAAAAATATTGTTCACAACATATCTACTCTATTTATTTTGCAACGTGATGTAAAAACATTTCTTGAAATTAAATATAAAAATATTGTAAAACCTCATTATTAATTTATTAAAATTAAAAATGATCTTTTACAAAAAGTTTTTCATGCAATTTAAATTCTTAAATAGGAATAAAACTGATGTTTTAAACCGTCATACAAAAGTGTACGGAAAAATACTTTCATAATAAATTTTCTTTAGACTATAAAAATTAATATAGGATTTTGTATTATTCAAATAAAAAGTTCAGTGTTTTTTTTAATAATTTCAATTTTAGTACAATATTCATTCAATTTGATTGTGCTTCAGTTACAATTAAAGTTACAATTAAACCGATATGAAATTTTAATATTTAATTGAATTAAAAAATTATATTTAATTCAATTAAGATTTATTAAGATTTTATTAGTTAGACAATATTATTTGGTTTTCAAAGAAATACATTTTCCCACAAAAAGATATAATAAATTTAAATAACTTTTTTTAGATATAAAAATATAAATATGATTTAACAAATTTTCAGATATATGTATTCTTAAATTCAAAATAGAACTGCTTTCATGAATTTTTCTATTTCAACACATTTGCATGAAATAGTTCTTAATGTATAAGAAATAAATATGATCTTTTTACAATCTTAATTTTACCTTTTATAAAAAGCATAGAAAATGAGAAATATATATATATACATAAAATGTATATTTTTGTTACATTTAGCATTTTTAAAAATAACATGTTTATTCCATCAATGTACATATTTGTACTTAAAAATACTATCATTTATTACTTTATTCTAAACAAGTTAGTTAAGTTTAGGGCCTAAACTTTCTATGAATTTTCAAAATAAATTTGCCTAATTTGTAATGGTTATATTAAAATCTTGTTAATAAATATAAATTTTTATTTTATTATTATTATGAAAATATGTTATTATTGCATGAGAATTATTATTATGAGAAACTTCAAGAATTCTGAATTCACATATCAATTCAATTCGCAAACTAAGTAGCCATTAAAATGATTTTTTATTAATATCGTATCGTATAACTTATTATTAAGATGCAATTTTATTTATAAAGTGATTGCTCAAGTATTGTTTAAGCTAATTATAAATATAAGAGTTAAGAATAATAAGGAATCATTTTTATTCAAAACAAATGATTCATTATTATTTTTAAGCAAAAATTTAAGTACAAGTTTTTCCTTGTATTTTTTATTATTATTATTATTATTATTATCAAGCTTTAAAAAACAATTTTTTTTCCATTTGAAAAAAGATTAAAGATATAAAAAATATATAGCCATATTGTAAGTATTAATAAGTATATTTTAAGTATTAATAAACAAGGAAATATTCAAAATATTTTTCTTAAAAAATTGAAAATTAATAAATTCTCTATCAAGTTTCAACATTTGTTCGTAAAAGTTAAAGCCAGTATCGAAAATATAAACAATTTGTCAATAAAAGCAAATTGCATATACTTGATTTAGTCATGTTTTATTAAAAATGTGCTATAAATAAATAAACTAGATTTTCCCGAAACAAATTTATTAAATTATAAATTAAAATCACCTTTGATATTTAAATTTAGCTAGGGATTAAAATACGCACCACCATGGCTCACTTAAATTAAATATGTATTTGTAATTAAATTGAAATGGAATAAATATAGAAAACTAGATAAATACTTTTATTTTTTAATTCTTTATTTTCATAATTGGAAATGTTTTTTTTTTATTTTTTATATGAATTAAAATACTTGGAATTTACATTAATATTTCTAAAATAAGTACATTTTGTACAAATATTTGACAATTTCATAGAAAAAGTTAACATTTTATCTTTATACAAAGGTATACTGCACAAAACCCCTATGATGAATTATGAAAAATGAAAAATTCAGTTTGTATTGATACAGAGTATATATTAATTTATATTAAAATTGCATTTGATAGTTTAATTTTGTAGCTAGTAGTTAAAATAATGCACGCTAACATAGCTCACTTAAATTAAATATGCATTTACAATTAAACTGAAATAGAACAAGAATAAAAAAATTAAATAACTACTTTTATTTTTTATTATTTTCATAATAGAAATTGATATTCCTTTTTTATATGAATTAAAATACTTTAAATTTATGAAATTTATATTATAAAAATTTTAATATATATATATATATATGCATATATATGCATTTTTGAGAGTCGTATTTACAAATATTGTATATTTTTGTAGAAAACATATACATTTTATATTTAAACAAATATGTACTGCAGAAAAAACTATAATAAGTTATGAAAAATGAAAAATTCAATTTATATTGGCAGATACAGAATATTTATCGTCAAATGTATTAAAAATTTGCACATTAGCCTAACATAATATTAGCTAACATTTTTCATAATAAATTATGAAAATGAAATATTCAATTTATATTGGCAGATACAGAATATTTATCGTCAACTATGTATTAAAAATTTGCACATTAGCCTACAATAATATTAGCTAACATTTTTCATAATAAATTATGAAAAATGAAATATTCAATTTATATTGGCAGATACAGAATATTTATCGTCAACTATGTATTAAAAATTTACACATTAACCTAACATGATATTAGCTAACATTTTTCATAATAAATTATGAAAAAAATGAAAAATTCAATTTATATTGGCAGATACAGAATATTTATCGTCAAATGTATTAAAATTTGCACATTAGCCTAACATA
Source organism: Caerostris extrusa (assembly GCA_021605095.1). Classification (NCBI taxonomy): domain Eukaryota; kingdom Metazoa; phylum Arthropoda; class Arachnida; order Araneae; family Araneidae; genus Caerostris; species Caerostris extrusa. Next base: position 17,107 of record BPLR01000791.1, on the reverse strand, counting down.
ATATTAGCTAACATTTTTCATAATAAATTATGAAAAAAATGAAATATTCAATTTATATTGGCAGATACAGAATATTTATCGTCAAATGTATTAAAAATGTGCACATTAACCTAACAAGGCAAACAAGCATAAAAATATAAAAATGTATACAAACTAATGAATTGGATGAAAACTATCTTAAAATAAAAGTATTTTAAATGGAGTAACTATAAATAATTGATTCTCTCTTTCATCTAATATTTAAAATGCAAATGTTCATAAATACTTGAAAAAGGAAATAAAAATTTGTTTGTACAAAAGTTTAGAGTATCTTTTGAAGGCATGCACTTAAATTTTTTTAGATTTATTTTTCTTTAGTTAGAATTTTAAAACTACTGGGAACCTTACCTTCATTTAGAATGCATTTAGGTTTTCCATTTTGATCGAAGTACTGCACCTGATCCATTAAGCTCCTTGGAAAATTATTCAAAGTGTTATTTAAACTGAAATACAAAATGGTTTTCGGAACATTGAAAATGAAAGGCAGTTATTTTCTCTTCATAGGAAAAACTCAACGTTATTTCAGAACCATTAAAAGTGTTTTTTTTATTTGTTTAACCTGTTATTCGACAAAGTTATACGAATAGTGTCGTTACAAGTTTGTAAGAATAACTAACATTTTATCAAATTAAAAATTATTATTATTAATTATCAATTATTTTTTTAAAATTTGAACTTATTCACAACTGAAAGAAGGAGATAAATACAATATTATTTTGCAGGGCATAATTTAAGACCTCAGTTCATAAGGAATTAATTTGAGATTCGTTCATTGATTTCAGATTCATTTTATTGACATTTGATTTAAAATTACTTTAATTATCAATTTAATTTGTGCATAATTTTTAGCAATTCAGCTTGACAAACGAATTAAATTAGGAAAAGCATTATCATCGGCATAACAGCCCATGGTGGGCAAAGGCCGTCTGTCTGCTGGCAGAATTCGAGACAGGAGATGATTTCTTTTTTTTGTGGGTAGGGTTATCAGCCCTACGCCCAACGCTCTACAGGACCTACGGTTTAAAGTAAATTCTGAACCACTACAAACAACCAAGGCACCGTCGGGATACGAACCAAAACCTGTGGCACCCAGCGTCAGAGCGCTAGTCACTCCGCCATCAAGCCCCAAATTAAGAGCGTAATCCAATAAAATATTTATACATCAAAATTAACATTTATTTATGGATATCATTATTCCATAAGTCATTCCATTCGAATCGAGAAAGGGACAGTAAAATTCTTCAGATGTCACCTTTTTTTTTTTTGTCAGAATTTGCCTTTACAATTTGATAAATGGTTATTTGTAATTTCCACCGATATTTTTTCCCACGTAAGATTTTCCAAAAGTAAAAGTGTTTTATTTTATCCAGATCATATCTGCTAGTACTGCATGAAATAATACTAATTGCAGTCATCAAAATAACAAATGGTAGGAAGATGGCCAACATTTTAGTAATCAAATATTTGGGAACTACAATCAAAGAGACAATCACTATGCCTTCATTTTTAATGTTCTGCTAATTTTTAAATATTTATTGCATTTTGTTAGTTATTATTCAGTTCAGATTTACATTGTGGATTTCCTTGAAAATTTAGATGAATAGTGTCATTTATACAAAATTGTCCGACTGTAACATTTTTGTCAGACAATTGTAAGTGCGGATTACCAATTCCAATTATCATTGATTCTTTTACCAATGGGGGCTACCATTTACCAATACTTCTGTTAAAAATCTGTTTCAATGAGAAACATTGAAAATTACAAAACAATTATCAATGTTTCTGTTATTATCGGTTACTAATGGTGATTACTAATTATCAATGTTTCTGTTATTATCTGTTACCAATTTTTTATTACCATTTTGGAATACCAATTATCAATATTTCTATTACCAATGTGGATTACTAATTATCAGTGTTTTTATAATAATTGGCTAATGTGGATTACCAATCACCAATGTGGGTTACTAATTATCAAAGTTTCTGTTACTAATGTGGATCACCAGTTACCAATGTTTTTATTACCATTTTGGATTACCAATAATCAATTACCACTGTTACTAATTATCAGTGTTTCTATAATAATTGGCCATTGTGGATTATCAATTATCAATATTTCTATTATCAATGGAATTACCAATTACCAGTCTTTTTATTAACAAAAAACTATAATAAATACATAAAAGTTTAAACTTCATAAAAACAGAAATCTAAAAATAAATTTAAATAAAAAGAGAGAAGTACTTCTCATGAAAACCATCCATTTTCCATTTGTACCAAAGATACATTCATGAAAGTGTTTCCATCGGACTGCATTGTATATTTTTCCCTCTCTTGCAGCCACTTGTCTCAGAAGCCATCGATCAAGAAAAGAATCCCGCTGCTGCGTGCCAAGACTTTGCCTGCCATCATAACGCCCAGCCTCAACATCATTCAGGCGCCCCTGGACCCGGGGACGCGATCGAAGATACCCACCATCACCACCACACGTAAGCATCCCTTTCCTTCTGTATTCCCATTCCGTAAACATGGAAGAATTTTGTTTTCCTTGCCGCCTGCTACAACTTTGAATTGGAAATACACGCGGGAATGTTCAGGGAAAAGTTTTTTAAAAAAAATGGGAATGTTTCTTTAATTTTTGCGCGTAGCATTACTTTTATTTTACGTAGAGATGGAAAACCCTTTTTGTCCCGATTGCATTGCTTGTTTTAATAATTTACTGCTATTTTATAAGTTTTTGAAATGTAGCATCTATATAAAATTGGAGATATTCAATTTTTAAAATGCTGTGTCAAACAAAAATTCCACTTGGCGCAATAGGTTCTTAAATTGTAATCATTGTGATTCCTTAACAAAGGAAAATGATCTCAATACACCATAGTTCTCTTTCATTATTAGACAAAATGTTATCATAACCTAGTTGTTGCTTCTTTGACATATTCTTTATTAGTGATATATGACTTTTTTTGTTTTATTGTACAAAATTAAAATAATAATGTTAATTTATTTTTCTATCTGCAGATATGTGTATTGAAAGTATCCATAACTAATTATGAAGTACTCAATTTTTTCTTGCAAAAATAATTCAACATTTAAATAGAAATACTCCCCATTTGATCGTGTCAGTTGGAATTCATTTTTACGAAAACTTACTTTCAAAACGTTTTATATATTCCTGCTCGTGGCATAGTGGAACATGTGCAACTGGAAAATTCAAGTCTTCTAGTGGTGTATGTTAAAGTCATTGAGTTTAGAAATTAGGACATTGCATATGTAAAATTTCTCTAATTGACAATAAAACTGATTGTTGGGACAACAATCTGTATACCTTATCCATCCATATATCATTCCTTCATCGTAAGTCTTTATCATCAGCTGTCAGCGATGAACTATTTGGAGATTTTCCTATGCATGAAAAATATAATAACTTTATATAAAATCAATCTTCTTCTTCATTGGCGAAAACCGTCTGCCAATTAGCAGTTTTCGAAACATGAGATTCTTACTTTTTAAGAGGTAGGGTTGTCAGCCCTACGCCTAACGCTCTACAGTCATATGACATGTACTATTTAAAGTGTATTCCGAACCACAACAAACATCCATGGGCCCTTAAACTACGGGAATTAAATTCTGGCAATTAAAGTAGAAATTGCTATTACAAATAAAAATAATTTTGTGATAATTTCAATCATTAATAGTAATTTTAAAATATTTCTTATTTAAAAACTTTTCAAAAAGATTTCAATATAGTTAATTTTAGTAAAATATCGCTTTTAGTCGCAAAGTTTGAAGGGCTCATGTTTAGTGTATCATAACCTTAAACCTAAGAGATACGAGTAGTGATTTCCAAGAGGAACTTCTATTATATCTGATCCACATTTCCATATAAAAAAAATTCCCGTAAAATCACAATCAGCTTATTTAACTGTTTGTGGTATTTTCTATCTGCAATCAAACTGCCAGTTAGAATTTCTTACAAAAGCTTAAACAAGCACATTTAGAGTAAAATTAAATAAAAAAAATGTATTAAAATAGATATTTTCATAGCTTTCCACATTAAAAAAGATCAATGCAGATATACTGTTTTCTGAAAATAAAGGAAAAATCAGAGAAATTGTGATTTGAAATTTCTATTTATTTGTAATTAATTAAATTTTGAAAAAAATGTTATTCAAACAGTATTTCACAAATTAAGTATAACAAACACGCCTATTTTCTGTCTTGGAAATACACAAAATGAAAACACCAAAAAACAAAATATCTGAATTCAATGTAATATGTATTAATTTCAATACGAAGTGCGTTCTATCTATTAATAGTTTCAATATGAATTGCAATCTAGTTCTGTGATTCTGTAACAAGTGATCGCATTTCACATTGAAAGTTCACAAAATTACAAAGCAAATTGCTGTGTCAAATTAGTTTGAAGTTCCAGAAGGGTTACAGAGAATTTGTAAAACAGACAAAATATTTCCTTTTGAGCATCCGAAACATATTCACTCGGATTCAAGCCCGGAAACAAACTGGTCAGTTCTTACACCCATAATATCTTTACGAATGTAGTTCTCCACCAATCGAATTCTGTGTTATTTAACATTATCGATTTTATAATGGAAGTGTCCCCAGCTGCACCTGCGTAAGGACACATAGTTAGATAGAAAATATTATCTCCTTAATACTCAGCATTAATGATGACTATTAGGAAGATAATGAAGTCTGTGCGCTCTTCCAAAAATATACCTGTACATACACGTAAAATATTCATACCCATCCAGTATGCATTTTCCTTTCATGGTTATATGACTGGGATAATAGCTAGTTCCGTCTACCGCCATACCAACAATCGTTTTTAGTAATTTCGCAATAAAACCGTGCTCATCAGTAAAAAATGAAGACATCTATTGATTTGCCCTTCAATTACATAAGTGAGTGTCCTATTAAACCTTTCATTTTGGTAGTGTGAGGCGTATACACACTACGCTACAATGCTGAGCGTTTTGCAAGAAAGCGAGAAGCCATTTGTACACATTTTGTTTTTACGCCATCTTATCTGAATACTCGCCATCCAGTAACTATTACAAGAGAAAATTTGAGAGAGGTTAGTATCGCAGTTATGTGCATTCTTGCATTTCGCTACAAATAGTAATCTTCTACGACACTTGTAGCTCTAAGTGTTCTTTGGTTGTACCTGCTAGAATTTGACATATAAATCCATATTTAATCATCTTGCTGCATTGAATTTAATCTGGCCCCTTATATACTTCCAATGCATTGTGATCGTAATTTTTCAGGCAATTATTTTTATCTAACAGGTGGACTGAAAAGTTTGTAGGCTGACACATAGATGGCACTACTAGTATTAAATCCAATATGATTTTTAGTTAGCCATAACCTTCAAAAGACATGTATATAAATTTGACAGCTGTTACACTGTTAGTATGTGAGTAAAAGCATTTTTAGTGAAGCAACTTTTGTTACTTTGAAAAAATGGATAAAAAGGAATTTCGTGTCCTAATAAAGCATTATTTTTTGGCAAAAAAAAAAATACTATTGAAGCCAAGGCTCGGCTTGATAAACATTATTCGAACTTTGCACCAGGAAAATCAACCGTAGAGAAGGGTTTGCTAAATTTAAACGAGGCGAAATGAGAACTGAGTACGATGCACGTGGATGCCCAAAGAGGTTGTTACCGACGAAAACATCAAAAAGTCCAGAAAATAATTTCTGATAACCGTAAAGTGAAGTTTATTGAGATAGCTGAGACCCTAAAGATATCAAAGGAACGTGTCGACATATCGTGAATGAATATTTGGATATGCGAAAGCTCTGTTCAAAGTGGGTGTCGCGCGAGCTCACAATCGACCCAAAACAACAACGAATTGATGATTCTAGGCAGTGTTTGGAGCTGTTCAATCGTAATAAGCCCGAATTTTTGCGTCGATATGTGACAATCGATGAAACATGGCTCCATCATTTCACACCGGAGTCCAATCGAGTGGACTGCACGTGATGAACGCTAAAAATGCTATAACTTCACTAAAAATGCTATAACTCACATACTAATAGTGCAACAGCTATTCAAATTTATACACGTGTCTTTTGAATGTTAGAAGTAACTAAAATCATATGGATTTAATACTAGTAGCTCCATTTATGTGTCAACCTATGAACCCTTTCAGCCCACCTGTTAATGCCCGTCTCTAACCTCTCGCTCATTAGTCGACGAACAGCTCAAACAATAAAAAAAAACAAAAACGATCACTAAAGGCATTCTACACAAAAAAAAAACATTTAAGAACAGTGGCGCATATGATGAGGTGCTCTCCAGTTGCGACCACGCCATAGTCGCAAAAAGAGGACAGATATCTATATCAGCCAGTCCTATTCTATACAGGTGTCAGTGTAAGTGGTCATGACTCGTGAAAATCTAAAACAGGACGCGCCGACCGTTTTAGGCAAGGATATGGAAAATCTTGTTGACTTATTCAATAGGGGATTCCACTTTTTTTCAGTTGGACTTAATAGAGAAAGACATTATATCGCTTTATATGCCTTTAACTGTATTATGGTGATGTTAAATGGGATCTTTTATTGAAGAAATGTTCTGTAATCAGAGATTATTGTAAAGAGATATTTTTAAGAAATGTTCAGTAATCATAGATGCTTAAAATTATGAAGACCCCTGGCCACAAATATTCATTTGTAATGGGACTGCATACACAAATAAAATTAAAGTTAATTATGTAATCAAATTATAAAAATAAAATAAATAAATGCGGAATATTACATTGGTTTTTTAAGTACTTTTTTTCAGTTTAATTTCTAGGCTGTGAAATGTAAAATGATTACTTAAAAAAAATAAATTATCAAATAATTTCTATCTTTGATCTGTAAATATTCATGACAAAAAATTTGGTTCACAAATATACATAGTTTTTCTGCGTAATGCATTATCTAGCATTGGATTTAAGGCGAACAATCCTTTACTCAATTCCATAAAATATATAATAAATCCCAGCAGCAAACCTGTACCAAATTTTGCCATCAAAATTGAGACTTTTATATTACAGTAAAAAAAATATGAAGTAATTATAGATATGCATTCAAAAGTTCTTACCTTCAGCTTTACCGTGAATTAAAACAAAACATTCACAAATATGTTTCTCAATATTTAAATTATTAGAGTAGAATCATGTTCTATATAAGTCATGTAAATATAAGTCTATATAAGTCATATAGGTCCTATATAAGTCCTATAGTCTATATAAGTCATATAAGTTCTATATAAGTCCTATATAAGTCTATATAAGTTCTATATAAGTCATGGGTCAAGTAAATAATAATAGTTATTATTATTACTTGAAAACATTTTAGATAAATGACATCGAGTAACACTAACTAAAAATCCGCTTTCTGTCGTGCATCAAACGACATTAAACGACAGTGGCTCCACTAATTTAAACATCATTTTTTTTTGGTATATAGCAATACTTTTACGTATGCAATGTAATATTTACGAAAATTTAATTTATTAGCAATTTTTGTTCGTATTTTTCCTTAATTTATTGGAAACCAGCATGTTTACTCAACAAATACTTTTGCATTAATTACTGTATTTCTTTGCTAACATTTAATTACATTTGTTTTCAATTAATTATATCTGTTACAGAGATATCATTAAAAAACGTAGTGCTCCGAGAAACATTGTTATGTAGCCAGCGTAACATCTCTATTTACCTTCATCTCATACAAATTTCATCAAGGCTTTAGACCAGATCGATAAATCGTATTTTTACGCCATGCATTATTTACTTTATCTTTTTCGAAACGTAATTCTGAGACAACGAATGTTTTTATTCTAAGGCTTAAATATTTATGTTTGCTTTAATCATTACAAATAATAAACTACAAGATTGTTTTACTAAGGGGTTTTAAAAGCGTTTTAAAGATAAACATGTAACATTTTTGAGCATTAAAAATACCTTTTGACATAGAGCTTATTCTAAAATTTTAAGAAAGTATAAATTTATTGTATATAAGCTATTGTTAAGGAAACAATTTTTAGTAAATTAAATAGTTTGCATAATATATACTATTGTATAACGTACAGGGTGATAATAATTAAAGTCCCACTTTCAAAATGTTGTAAAAAAAAGAACCACTCGTCACAATGAGTTCAAATGAGATACTTGAAGACGGGGAAAACGTTATGGTATCAAAAACGTTCCAAAGTTATTAGATGGCGCTGCAAGCGATATAAAGAAAGTGAATTAGGCTGCCAGTGATATTTTGAATCGAAATTACACGTATTTAGCACGAGTTGTACATTAAACCAACTGCAGTATTCAATGTGCTTGATTGTTTCGGTTTTTTGACGGAAAAAATAAGTTCCAATTCATTCAGCAGTTGTAATGCTGTTAGTGAAAAGACCATCAACCACGGCAACATACCAAACCAAATTGGATTGATTCATACCAAATTGGATGGGAAAAATCGGTGCAACTTTTTTTGATGTCATACCTTTTTCCCTTTCTTCAAGTATCTTCAATTCAAATTTGAACTCATTGTGATGAGTGGTTCACATTCTACTTTTTATTTTGAAAGTGGGACTTTAGTTATAATCTCCCTGCATATTATTATATATTATTGTGTAATGTATCTTACTCTTACAAAAACATGTATAACACAATTGAAAAAATGTTTTACAGATTCTGTCTTTTAATTTGTCATATTTATAATAAAATATTATATCTTTTAAATACTTTTAAATATGGTAAAATATATGCAGGTGTTGTGCACAAGATCCAATCTTTTATCTGAAAAACATTCAGTATGACAACTTTGTTTGTCTTCTTGCAAAAATATGTCGAATTTAGACAACAAACTAATAATGATTTTGAAAAAAAGAAAACCAATATTGCAAAACAGATTCTATCTTTCCTTAACATTGTTTAAAAGCTTACTTCAGTTTTCTTAATGGTATTTTTTAAATTGTATTTTCTTCAATAAATGAAAAGAGTTTCTTTGCCAAAGTTATTTTTAAGGAGTAAAACAAAAGAATTTTTTGTAAAATGTGAAGCCTTTATGTATGTGTTTCAAAAAATGTCAACAAAACTTATCACTTTAACACAAAAATCGAACTAAAAACAATAATGTTTTCAGAAACGTTAAACAAATATGTTAAAAATATTTTTCAGAAGGCATTCATGGAAAAAAAGGAGTTTATTAGAGATAAAAGTTTAAAGAAAAGATGTTTACTCTTTCTTTTTATGGGTTATTTTGTCAACCATTATTATATACTTCGCTTTGTTGAAATTTTTTTCTTCTTAATATAACGAAGTTCATAACTTTATATACGCCTAATTTCATTTGTAATTTTCTACTTAAGTGAAATTTTAAATTCATAGCTTCAAACACAATTAATAATATTATAATTCATAACTCAATTTAAATAATATTATGATTTTTTAAAAATTTTGTTGTTGATTAATTCACGCGATAAAGTAAAATAACCAAAATAAGAAATAATAATATGATATATAATTACTTTTAAATGCACTATAAATTACATTTTAAAAATATTTTTAAAAATTATCACTACTTAAATTAATGAACAGAAAAGTAAATTAGTTTTTGTAATTAATAATAAGTTTGAGATATTAAACAATTTTTTGATATTTTCTTTATTGTCATTTTTTTTTTTGTAGTTTTATTTTATGATAATTGTTACTCGAATATATTTTTTATATTTCAAGCATAAATATCTATAAACTATCTTGGAAAAAATTTATTATTTTCAAATAGGAAATTATTATTTTCAATATAATTTTCAATTTACAATTTACAATATATATAAATTATCATTTTCAAATAATTATTTTTGAATAATATAAAAATTATATTATTCAAACATTATTATTTTCAAGATTTTTATATCTAAAAATCAAAATAAAATGTTAAGAAAAACATAAAGTATTAAATGAATAACAAATTTCAATATAAAATTGCACATTTGAAATGTGAGAAGGAATTCTTTCTCGAATTGGCAGTACTGAAATGAAGAGAAATGCTTTGATACTTAATAAGATACGGAAATCCTTAATTATCTATTACCTGATACGAAAATCCTTGGAACGGAATCTACTGATACGGAAATTCATTAATTAACCCATTAAGTCGTGCATTACATCTTTTATCAACAGTGTTGTCAATGTGGCAAAAAAAGCATTGAATATGTTTTCTTTGTGTAATGTTTCTTAAGGAAAATTAACTTTAATTTGAGTTAAACATAGTGTGAATAACATACGAAATTATGTCTCGGCATTTTTATCAGAACTCTGTGTTTTATTATCAATGTCCCTAATAAATAGACATCGAATTATGAATTGGAAGTCTTTTCGAATCTTGAAGATATTAATGCATAACGTAAAAACATCTCATTCTTAATTAAGACCATCATATTCCTCTTCCATCTAAATAGGTACAGGCGGCAATATTTAAAAAATATCTCCTAATATAGTTGTAAATCTACTGAAAACAGAATAAAATAAAATAAATATGAGCAGTTTATGTAATTAATATACATTGATAAAATAAGAGGTAGACAAAAATGAACAAATGAAATATGATGAACAAATTTGTTTATGATGTAACATAACCACCATAAAAAGTCACCATTTATTGGTGACTTTTTTTGGGCCTGAATGGCCGAGTGACCAGCGCTCTGGCGCTCGGTACCACAGGTTTCGGGTTCGATTCCCGGCGGTGCCATGGTTGTTTGTAGTGGTTCGGAATCCACTTTAAAAAGTCGGTCCCGGTCTAATAGGATCGTGGAGCGTTGGGGGCATTGTTACTCCGCGTTCGTGGCTTATCTTCAAGTTACACGCTACCCTGGGTAATGCAAAGTGAGCAACGTCTGTGCAGCTCTTGCCTTAAGGCATCCAAGACCAAGCTGTCTAAGTGTTTGCCAGCTGCATTAGAAAGAAAAAAAAATGGTGACTTTTTACAAAATACTTGTTCTGAATTATTTGCGCATCACTGTGAGAGAAACTTTAAGGTGCCATGTTTGCGATAGAAAAAAAAAGCAGATGCGCACAGTGAAAATAAGAAGGTTCAGATAATTTCCTAAACTTAATTTAGTTATAAAAATTGGCAATTAAAAATAATCACTCGAAATTTTTCAAAATATTACCAAATTAATTTTACATTTTATCATTTTTTTTTTCCAATGCAGCTGGCAAACACTTATACGTTGCTCACTTTGCATTACCCAGGGGGCGAGTGTAACTGAAGATAAGGACACGGAGTAACAATGCCCCCCGAAACGCTCTACGATCATAATAGACCGGGACCTACTGTTTAAAGTGGATTCCGAACAGCTACAAAACATCCATGGCACTCGCCGGGACTCGAACCCGAAACCTGTGGTACCGAGCGCCAGAGCGCTAGCCACTCGGCCATTCAGGCTCCTTTTTATTGTATCATAAACCAATACAAAATGTGCCTTTACTTTCTAATTTATACCAGAACAATCGTCCTACATAACTATTATGCATATTTATAATGATTAACAATATAAAAGTCAGTTAACAGAATATTCAATCACGATGAATAAAATAAAGTAAAAACTCATTCTAAAATAACGCATCTTGGCTTATAACCCTGAAATATGTAGAAATTATAAACTGCATCTGAAGTCTTATAAATTCATATCAGCTGTTCTGATCTTACAAATCAATAGAAATCATCTAATAACAATAATATTTCATTCACGCGAAAAATTCCAATGGAAAAGATAGCAGAATTCCCTAACTTCTCAGATAATTGGAAATGTTGGTGTGAAACAGAGATTCAAATGTGTTTGATATCAGCAGCAAAAGGACTAGTATGAATAATATATTCGTATCGAAATTTAGAAACATTTGTAGTTACAATGTAAGTTAGTAAAGGAATTGAGTTTTTACCTTTTCATTTTTAAATTAATTTTGTCATGTGTCCCAATCCAGGTCATTTTGTGTTTTTTTTAACATTATTTCTTAATTTTGAGTAAAATTACGAAAGTACAAAACAAATGCTTATATTACAATATTTGAATTTATTTGGGATAATATAATAATATAATATTGAATTTATGTAGGATAAAACAATATAGAAAATAAAGTAAAATTATTTCTATACACGATGATACATTTAAAAAACAGAAATATTTAAAAATACAATAAGAAATTAAATCATTTTTCCCACAAGGAAAATTTATTTGGGTTTATATTTTTAAAATGATTTGGCTTCCAATTTGAATACATTATTTAACTAAATTTAATATTTTATATATATAATATCAAATATCTTTAAGGCAAATCAATATCTTCGACTGATATATATATATATATATATATATATTCAAGATGTTCGACTGATTTATTCGTCTCATAAATTTCTAATATTTTGATAACCCTTTGTTCATTTGCTCAAAATTGAAAATTACTGTTTTTTTTTTTTAAATTTCCTGTTTCATTTGAAAACTGAAAAAAAAATCATGATTAAAAATGAGTTATGTCAAAGAGTTAATATTTATTCCTGATTAAATAATCGAATGAAATTAAAATTAGTAACAAGATATGTGTACAGAAGCGTTTATACAGATTTTGAAGATAATAAATACAGCATAAAATTTTAATTAGTAACCTTTGAAATATTATGAATATAAAAGTATTATAAATAAATGTTCTCAGAACTGTTTTGGTATAATTAAAATTATAATGAATAGCTTAATGAATTAGCTTCCAAGAATTTTAAATGATTTCAAAATGTTTGGAAGATATGCTGAGATTTATTTCATTATACATGAATTGTATTTTTTTTTAATCCTTAAAATCAATATTATCTAATACAAAAAAACAAAAAAAACTGTATTTAGTGAAATTAAATCAAATGGAATTGATTTAGATGTTTACATAGATTTTTTGCTTAACGAAAGAGAAACTAGATATCAAGACTTTTTTTCTTTGTTAACGAAACTTATGGCTTGCTATGCATCTGCTGTGTTCTCATTCAAGTATTGGTAGCTACAAGTTAATTTTAGGAATACTTCAGTATCGATTTTCCATTAAGTTTTATGGGAGAAGTACTGTAAGAACACAAATTGTCCATGAAATCTTAACAAACATTTTATGTTCCTGTTACTATTTCAGACTTTCTAGCTCGATTTTGTAAAGAACCAAACTGCTTAGAAGAGGAAACATAAGAACTCCTAACTACTAACCAAAAATCATAAATTGATCAATTATTCTTACATACTTTTTTTTTATTTGTTTTATGAGACTGAAATAAATTTGCTAAAATGAGCAATGATAGTTTTTTTTAAAAAAATATGTTTAATACACAAAAAAGGTTATCAATATGAAAAAACAAATTTTAAAAATATAATCATTTTATCATTATTAGCTATATAAAATGTTTAAATTGTTTAAAAATTTAAATAAAATATTTCATTTCAGAATGATCAAATGTATGCAATATTTATTATCAAAAATTGCGAACTTGTAAACATATATCCATGATTTTAGGACATTTATATGTTTATCAATTTGTTTATTTAAACTAAAAAAACCCTTTTTATAACAATGCAAATTTTCTCATTTATTCTTAATATTTATCAACGAACATTACATAAAAATTTTATTTTTATATTATTCCTTAACGAACGGTTCGCATGCATTATGCATGTGTTGTCGTTTTTTGTCCCACTTGGTCGACAACAACATATAGACCAAGTCAAACCAGTGTGTTCTCAAACAATGAAAACCTATCCAGATCTTGAGCACAACTGGCTCTTACGGAAACCAATTCAAGTCCAGATATGGGCAGAGGAATCTTGAGTAAAGCTACATTTCGGTTAAAGGGAATACAGCAAGTTTTAAGAAAAAAATTTAATTTAATTAATTTAAGATTTAAAATTTAATTGTTTTAAAATTCAACTATGCCAAAAATTAAACACATAGATAAATATTTGGCGACATTTTAAGCTTTTGCACTGATACAATAGTTTTTGAAATGCAACAAATCAACCTATTAAACACTTAAAACCATTTTACTAGTTAAAATCATTGTTTCTCCTATTTATCGAATTACACTTTGTTAAATAAAAAAAAAAAAAATGAAACTTCAAGAGTTTTATTTCTTTTTTTAGTTGGTATTTAAATGTGTACTGTGCAGACCAGGTAAATGAGTATGGTCGAGTTAAGATACTTGAGGCACAAATTTTAGAACTCTCAACTTTGTTTACACCCCACACATACAATTAACGATAGACAATAGTTAAAATTTAAAGACATATAATTATATATTCAGGGAAGTATTCTACTTCTAAGTCGAAACCCGATATTCGGGTACGCGCATTTTGCGCGAAATATACTTCCTCCGGGTGAGAGTCTGTAGGCCAACTGACCATTTCTCCTAAACGCCAAGGGGCTCTCGCCAACTTCCAAGTGAAAGCATGGTTACAAATGCAATTAAGTTTAACTGAAAAAAAATCTAATCCTCAGAAATCTAAATGAGTTGCCCGACAATATTTCAGGAAAACAATTAATCAAATTTACTCAAGTGAGCTACAAATTATTTATAATAATTTAAAAATAAAAGTTTTTACTAGATACAAATTTTAATAAAAGTTTTGACTAGATTATTATACAATAGTGGGCCTGAATGGCCGAGTGCCTAGCGCCCGGCGCTCAGTACCACAGGTGTCAGGTTCGAGTTCCGGCGGTGCCATGGATGTTGGTAGTGGTTCGAATCCACTTTTAAACCATAGGTCCCTGGTCTAATAGGATAGTAGAGCGTTGCGGAGGCATTGTTACTCCGCTTCCGTGAATTATCTTCAAATTACACGCGTCTCCTGGGTAATGTAAAGTGAGTAACGTCTGTGCAGCCCTTGCCTTAAGGCATCCAAGACCAAGCTGTCTATGTGTTTGCCAGCTGCATTAGAAAAAAATTATTTAATAGTAAAAAAAATAATAAATCTTAATTGACCAATATAGTGTGAGAGTATGAAAATTAGCAGAGGACACTTAAGCCCCAAAGAACTTTTTAAATGAATTTTTAACCTTTCAGATACAATCTATCATCTCTTAGAATTTTTAAAAAACATTATTTTTTTTCCATTATTTTATTCCTTTATAAAAAAATTATAATCGAAAGTGAAGGAGCAAAAATAATTTTTATTTCTTCTTGACAGAAAAATGAGGATAAAATAAATTTTCTGTGTAATCTAAAACATAATTGTTTTAAAATTCATAATTATGTTTTAGAAACAGAAAATTTTTTATCCTTTTTTCAGTCAAGGAAATAATCTTGTTAAAAGAGAGATAACTTAAAATAAAAATATTTGTTCCTTAGGAAAGTTATAAGAATTTCTTGGAAAATATGTAAAAAATTGTTAGTGTCTTATTTCGAAAAAGTAATTTGTTTTTGATATGCATTTAGCTGATATGCGAAGAGCAAAATTGTTAATATTTCCGCCGGCTTTTTCAAATAAATTACTTATTTCTGAAAGTACCTGCAATAAAAAAAAAATGTAAAGTTGATGACAAAAAAAAAAGTGACTATTACAGTTGGTGAATAAAATAAGTATTACAGTTGATGACAAAAATAAATATTACAATTAAGGACAAAAATTAATAATACAGTTGAATACAAAAATAAATATTACAGTTGATGACAAAAATGAATATTATGTCTAATAACAGTTAGAATGCAAAATTCAAAAATATATCACTTTTTTTCGAACTTTAAAATAAACCACAAATTCATGTCTATTAACTTTTTTACAATTAACCACAAATTCATGCCTATTAATTTTCTTTTTACAATCAACCACAAATTCTTGTCTATTATTTTTTTTTTTTTTTTACAATTAACCACAAAATCAGGTCTATTAACTTTTTTACAATTAACCACAAATTCACATCTATATACACTTAAATAAATCTTATATGACCAATACAGTGTCATTATGAGTATATGAAAATTAGTAGAGGACACTGTAAGCACCAAAGAACTTTATAAATGAATCACAAATTCATACCTATTAATTTTTTTTTTTTTACAACCAAACCACACACATGCCTATTCAATTTTTTTTTACAATCAACCACAAATTCATATCTACATTTTTTAAACAATTAACCACAAAAATTCATGCCCATTAACTCTAAAAGTTAAACAAATCTTAAATGACCAATATGTGAGAGTATGAAAATTAGTAGAGACAATGTAAGCACCAAAGAACTTTCTAAATGAATTTTAACCTTCTCAGATACAATCTATCATTTCTAGAATTTAAAAAAAAACATTATTTTTTTCCATATATTTTGTTCCTTTATAAAAAATTATAATCGAAAGTGAAGGAGCAAAATAATTTTTATTTCTTTTGAATTTTAAACAATTATGTTTTAGATTAGACAGAAATTTATTGTATCCTCATTTTTTCAGTCAATGAAATAACTCTTAAGCTACAAGAGATAACTTAAATAAAAAAAATATTTGTTCCCTTAGGAAAAAGTTATAAGAATTCTTGAAAATAACAAAAATTGTTAGTTTCTTATTTCGAAAAAGTAATTGTTTTTAACATATGAATATTGATATGTGAAGAGCAAAAATTGTTAATATTTCCTCTGGTCAATAGAGGGACATGGAGCTTCTTTTCAAATAAATTACTTATTTCTGAAAGTACCTGCACATATTTCTTTTAAAAATGTAAAGTTGATGACAAAAATTACCATTACACATTTGGTGACAAAAAAAAATAATCAATTTGATGACAATAATAAATATTACTATTGATGACAAAAAAAAAATATTACAATTTAGGACAAAATGAATATAACAGTTGATTACAAAAATGAATATTTCAGTTAGCATAATAAAATAGCACAACTTAAAATAAACCCCAAAATTGATATCTATTAACTTTTTACGATTAACCACAAATTCATGTTATTATTTTTACAATTAACCACAAATTCATGTCTATTAACTTAAACTTAAACAAATCTTATATGACTTAAATAAA
>BPLR01000790.1:0-36090 GCA_021605095.1 Caerostris extrusa | reverse complement strand
TTTCTCCGAATCTATCGTAATATAGCAAAAGCCCCTTAAAAAAAAAATTAAAAGTCATAAGATATTAAACATTGCTCTGTTTGAAATGTTCAAATATATTATGGAGTTGAGTATTCTCGAACTGCCTTTACGCCCTGCAGGAATCACAGAAAATTTTATTACGTTAATAAATATATTATTTTAAACTTTTAGTTTTCGAATTTAATGAATGCAGCTGAATTAAATTTCTTTTAAAATTTCGAAGAGCGTAAATGATTGTAGTAATTTTTAAGGAATAATTTAATTTCGATTATTTTCTTCTATAATTAATATTTTTAATATACGTATAATCTTTGAAAAACGAACAAATATATTTATATAATACAATTCTAATATATTGGCAAAAATTTCTAAATTACAAAAGAAAAATAATTTCAGAATGCAAAGCACTTCAATCATTCAATCAATTCCACATATTCGAAATCCAGAGGGAAATATATATAAATCTCGTAATAGGGCCTGAATGGCCGAGTAGCTAGCGCTCTTGCGCTCGGTATCACAGGTTTTCGGGTTCGAGTCCCGGCGGTGCCATGGATGTTTGTAGTGGTTCGGAATCCACTTTTTAAACCGTAGGTCCCGGTCTAACACGATCGTAGAGCGTTGTGGAGAGTGATATATTAAAAATAAGGAAAAAACTAACTGTTCATATATATATAGTGATTAGGGGATGATAGTCTTTGTTGCTTCACATTCCCATATACCACTTCATTCATCATAATCTCGTAATAATGTTTACTTTGAAACAGCGAATATAATTTTTCTTAATCATTGAATAACTCATAACTGGCTCTACAGCCCGTTGTGGGCCTTGGCCTTCTTTAAAGATCCAGCCAGGCTGTTCTCCTCCTGGCCGTGGACCTCCAGTTTTTTATCTTAATAACATTAAAAATCAGAGTCTAAACAGTCGACCCATCTCTTTTCGGTCTTCCCCGTAGGTCGCTGTCCAAAAGGGGTTACATTGAAAACCCTCAAAGCAACTCTATCACTTTCCATTCTCATGAGATGACCGGGCCATCTCATTCTGTTTAGTTTAATAAATTTTAGAATGTCAATATCTCTAAAAAAAGTTTGTGAAGTTCAAAATTGTATCTTCTTCGCCATTCTCCATTGTCATTGATACCACCAAAAATAGTTCGTAGCACTTTTCTTTCAAAGATTGCCAACATTTTCTCTTCTCTTGCTGTTAGTGACCATGTTTCAGGTGCCTATGTTAACACTGGTGTTATGAGAGTTTTATACAGTAAAATTTTAGTTCTTCTTTTAATCGAGTGGGATCTTAATTGGCTTCTAAGACCAAATAGGCAGCGATTGGTAGCAATAATTCTCTTTCAGATTTTGGGATCTGATTTCATTTTTGTATTCAATCTCAGATCCCAGGTAAGTAAACTTTTTAACATTTTGAAATCTATGTTGCTCGATTTCAAAGAAATCACAATGATAATCTCTCTTTCCTCAAAACATGTATTTGGTTTTTCCTTCATTTATTGTCAGCCCTGCATCTCCAGCAGACCCTCCAGTACAAGGAAAGATTCCCTCAATGTACTTTGAGATCTGGCGATGTCTATGTCATCTGCACAAGTCAGAATCTGCACTGATTTGTTAAATATTGTCCCCCTTGTGTTTATACCAGAATCTCTGATAACTTTTTCCAAAGTCACTGTAAATAGAAGGCATGCAAGAGCATCCCCTTGCCTAACACCATTAACAATCTTAAAAGGCCTGGACAATTCACCATGTATGCAAATTATTATAGAAAGAGTATTTGTAAAGATGAGCTTCAGGAGATTAATTTTTTTGGTACAGCAAAATCTGACAAGGCATTACTGATCGGTTGATACTGTCATATGCAGCACGAAAATCTATAAACAAATGATGAGTCTCCATTCCATATTCTCTACATTTTCTAAAATTTGTCTCAGTGTGAAAATTTGATCTGACAAGGTCAAAATCTTTTGATCAAAATCTGACAAGGCATTACAGTGTGAAAATTTGATCAACTGTGTTTCTTCCCTTTCTAAACCCACATTGATAATCTCCAATTTGACTATCCACAATAGGTTATAAATGTTTAAAAAGGATGTTTGAGAAGACTTAATATGCAATACAGAGTAAGCTAATTCCTCTATAGTTTTCACAGTTTAAGGCATCTCTTCTTTCATGAACTGGATACAGAATGCCAAGATTCCATTCTTTTGGTACAGCCTCTGACTCCCATATTAAAATTATAATTTCATAAATTATTCTTGTCAATTTTTTTTTTCCACCATATTTTATCAGTTCTGGAGAGATTTCATCAGGTCCAGCAGCTTTATGGTTTTTCAATTTATCAATATGTCTTGCACTTCATCTATAGTAGGTGTTTCAATTAAATCCTCTTCCTCGTATTCTTCTGCAGGTGCTTCGATTATAACCTGTGATGGAGTCTGGGTACCGGTATTAAGTAATTGATTGAAATGTTCTACCCATCTCTCAATAACTTTTCCTTTTCACTTATAATTCCTCTGTTTTTATCTTTACAGAGGGTGGTCTTTGGTTTAAAGTCTTGTGCTCTTTATTCACAGCCCTATAGAAAGCTCTGCTTTCATTGCTGGACTTCACTTCTTCTAACAAGTTTTCCTTGTGACATTTCTTCTTACTTTTGTGTAGTCTCTTTTCATTGCTTCGAGTCTGTTTATATTCCTCAGTTGCATTCTTTGTGAATTTCCTGTTAATCATTTTTTTTATATGCTTTATTTTTGTTTTTGTTGCAGCTCTGTATTCGTTGTCAAACCAATCCTGTATGATTGGTGCCCTTTCTCTTTTCAAAATCTTTTCAGCTGTGGATAAAATAGATCTTTTCGTAGATTCCCATTTTCGGTTCACATCATCATGATCGTCATCTAATACATTTTTACTCAATTCCTTATCTAGAACTGTTTGATACTCTTTCCTGATTTTAGGATCGCTTGTAACATCAGATGATTATAATTTTTCTTAATCATCGAATAACTGCAAAAGTGAATTCAGAATTAATAAAATTGAGTCTTCATTTGCAAAAAAATACTTTAGAAGTAAAGAAATATCTATCATTATTTAAGTCATGGAAGGTTTAAAAAAATATGTCTAAATTCTTTTAATAAATAAATATAATTTATAACTATAAAATATTGTGAAATATTTTTTTAATCGATAAAAATTAATCAGCGACTTACTCAAAATTAAATTTGCTAAATCAAGAAAAATTTTTGCAAGCATTTTAACAGCAATATAATTGTATACCAAAATAATACTGACAGTTTGTTTACATAAAGAAAATATAATTTCTTCATTTAACAACAAAATAGTTGCTATGGTATGGTCATGCATTTTTCCACCACCTTTTCGTCTTTTGTGTCTAGTATAGTGTCTCTTGTATGTCTAGTATAGAAATAATCTCTTGCGAATCACATTGTAATTCTCAATCACAAACAAATCTTTAGATCAAGAATCTTTAATTTCTCACAGTACCTTATAAGTTTGTTGGAAACATAATAAAGAGTAACAGAAAAATTATAACAATTTACCATTTTGTTGAATAGGTACTTTTCTTCTTACAAAAATTTAGAACAAATAGGTGCTCTTGAAAATAATTGTGTGTTTATTATCATTGACATTTAATGACTTTATTAAATATTAATTTTTCATCTGTTTTAGATTTTGTTCCTGTATATAAGAATGAATCATCTTTGAATAAGCTATCACCTTCTAGCAATGTAGTGATCTTTTTTTAAACCTTTTATGCAAAGTGTAGTTTTTAAAAAAAAAAAATTATATTGAAATTAAGTACACTGATTTTTGGATGAGTTCCTTTTTACTACATGTTAGGAACAGTAAAATATTAAAGATGTGTAGATTTCATATCTAGATAAAATTTTTAGATTATGAAGTTGTTGTTTTTTCCCTTGTCTTTTTAGTCTAGCCTAATAGAATAAGATGTGAAGTTCCTCTACAACATTTCAAACGGAATAGATTACAGGGCATAATTCTCCCCATATTTAATTATGATTTTTATATGTCGATGAAGTTTTAACTATGTTTCATCTCTTGTTAAATTATTCTATCCATTATTAGTACACTTATTTGCTTTAATTTAGCCTTTTACAAAATTAAATGTTTGTTCTTTCTTTTTGCATAATTATATATTCAACAAGTTAATGTAGATATATAGTTATTTATTTTTTGTTACACTGTGTATGCAAAAATATGAAATTTATTTTGCATTTATAAAATTTTTTTAGTTTCAAAAGATTTCTTCCTGGAAATAAAACTTGCTAAAATATCTATGATGCATATCTACCGCCATAAAAAGAAAACACAAATAAATATTTTATTGATTACACATACGTCTGATAAGGAATTGCTAATTTTGACTAAACTTAAATTTTTCTTGTAATGAAGCTCCTCGAAAGAACGAAAGTCAATGACAACAGATGACAGTTACATTATTAAGTACTGATGCAATTAATTTTCATATATAGAATACCTGTCTCACCTCAATTATTCCATGACTGTAGATGCAATATCATCAAAAAAAGTGAACAGAGAGAACATGGACATGTACATATTTTCCATGGCCAAAATGAACACTTATTTTGATAACTGATGAGATATTTCTGATTTCATGCTGTTAAATAGAAATTTTTATTTGTAGCTTAATATTAATCATGAACAAATAATGTATATTTTTAATACCAGTAAACAATTATTTACAGCCCTTTAAAATTAATTCTAGAATACTTGGAGGTTAAGTACCTGAGAAATTATGATGCTAAAAATTAATTTATATTTTATAGCAAATTATATGACAATAATTATCAACAAAACTTTTATGAAAAATATTAAAACTATTTTGACACTCTTTATAATTTTTAGTTTATGATTACACAATTTATTTTAATTTTCTTTAAGTACTTTTTAAAAATACAAATTTCTAAGAAACTATTCAAAAAGACAAAGTTTCACAAAAACAAGCAACAAATACCACAATTTTTGAGAATCAAGGCACATTTTGTGTTGTACAAATTTATTATTGTATAGAATAAATTTTTGAAAGTAAGTTTGTATAAACATTGTAAGTTTTTAATATTAAGTGGCATTTTATACAAAGCAGTCGAGAATAATTTTGCACAGGTGTATCAGATACATTTGATTTGGTAGGTAATAATTTGAACAAATTTATATAATAAATCATTACTTCTTATAACAAAATATGACACAAAGTGCATTGGTTGCTTTTTATTGTTTGTCAGTAATAAAGTGGTAATAGAAGTGAAGGCTCCATGAATAGATATGGCTAATAAAAATTTTTTAGCGCAGAGACTATAACGAACAGGTTTTTGTCTTCAACAAAAATTGAATGTAAAAGTTCAACCATTCTCGCCATGTTTTTCTATATGAGAGCAGGCTGTTTATATATTTCATTAATTTCAATCAATTGTATTTTAAGATTTAGACTATATTTTTTTTTTTTTTCATACATATAAAAAAGAATTCTGACGGTTGCTAACAGAATATAATTAAAATGCTTAAAATTAAGTTAATATACTTACAAATGCCTAATTGGATATTTCAGTCAATTAATTGTTTAAATTGAAGAATATCAGAAAATATATGAAGAAATCTATATTAAATTTTGCTCATGCAAAAATTGCAAAACAAATTTACTCTGCAAATTTTTCTGAATAAAACTAGTAATAAAGAGCAAGCGTGTGTTTACTGCAAAGCATACTTAAATTTAAACAGAAAAATTAGGAAATCCGAAATCATAAAGTAAATAAAACAATTAATTAAGACAGTAGAAAGTGCTGGAATTCTAATTGTACTGAACTACAACAAAATTCAATTTGCTATTCTGGGCATCGTACAACACAGTCGGAAAAAAATTTTTGGTATCACAAATGAATATTTTAAAACCTGGGTAAAAATTTAGCTCATAAACATATATAACATTTTAAAATATTTTAGAATAAATATGATGACATACTTAAAAAAAAATTTAAATAACACAAGAGACAGGTGGAAAACAGGAAAGAAGATGTACAGGGAAAATAATAATTTGTTGCCTACTATATAAACTCAAATATATATGTAAAGGAATCATGGTAACTTTCACATTGAACTCGTACAACAGTTTCATAACACATAAATTTTAATTTTAGATCTGTCATTTTTATATAGAAATTATCCATATTTTATAATAATATTTAAATTAAATAAATATAAATTAAACAACTTTTAAAGCTGTAAACAATAATAAAATGAAATAGAATTGGAGGAAGCAAAACATGGAACAAATATTTTATTGTAGCTTTAAAATAACAAAGTACAGAGCTGAAAATAAAACGCAAAATATTTGTCAAGAAACTGACAAAAATATACACATAAATTATAATTGGACAACAGTAACTACATAAGTAAAAAAAAAAAAATGAAAATATAAAATATGTTACTCTAATGGTACAAAATAATAATAGCATTTGACATTAAGTGGGTTCCAATATTATGTAAAGTGATGAACTATCAAAGAAATTTTTTAAAAAAAATGATCTCTTTAAAATGATTTTGTTTAATGCAGTATGATATCATGATTGATTTGTGAAAATAATATATGTATTGATTATGATTACCCAATTATTTTTACAAAGATATGAAAGTGAAATTAAACTTATCATAAAAATGCAGCGAAATGACGTGTGCTTTTATCATTTTGATGTTATTTAAAGAAATCGTTTGTCTTTGAATTATGAATTCAAAAATTACGTTTTAATTAGGAAGGACTTTCCGATATAACAACAATTTTTTTTTAAAAATATTCGATAAATGTGAAATCGAAGGAAGAACTTCATAATTCTTAATAATCATTTTCAATTTACACCAAAAGAAAAATTAAGAGTCTGACTCATGTCTCAATGGCAACATGCGCCGCTGGTGAGCATTAGGGCAGAGGTTCAATCTACTGGTTATTGTTGTAAAAACTGTTTCCAAAATGAGGAGACTCGATGGATTTTATGATGTTTAGCATATTGTCTCATTAATCTGACTACTTGGTTGGAGTTTTCCGGTTTTCATCCCGTACGATACGCAAATGCGGGATAGTTTCCCCTAAAAGTAGCACTTCCCCCTTCAACACCACGGTGCAGAAGTCAGACTTCTACCTACGAGTGCTCTATAAAAAGAAGCTGCCCCCATCTTCCTCCTTCCATGATGGATACGACAACAACAACAGCAGAAAAATAGAAGTGTGCGACTCCCTACAAATGTCACCATTGGAGATTGTTCTTCTCAAATTGTGATCACAATGTAGCAGTTTTCTTCTGTGGAAAACCATGGGTAATGCTGAATCTCCTATTTCTCTGCCTTTACAGCGATGAATGACAACAGGCCAAAAGGCCTGGCATGTAAAAAAAAAACATTCATTATGTGTCGCTACATATATTAATATAT
Source organism: Caerostris extrusa (assembly GCA_021605095.1). Classification (NCBI taxonomy): domain Eukaryota; kingdom Metazoa; phylum Arthropoda; class Arachnida; order Araneae; family Araneidae; genus Caerostris; species Caerostris extrusa. The sequence goes on along the minus strand of BPLR01000790.1, from coordinate 28,590 downwards.
ATATTGATTTTATTTATGCCAAGTTCTGAGCATTTCGAATGTGTGCCAAACATTCCCGTTATCCATTATTAACAGTGGACAAAATATTATTGTGACAATTATTGAAGAATAATGATTGTGAGACTCCACGGAATTTTTAATTATTTAGAAGGTGCGAAAGTAAATAATTTTGAGAGCCTCTACTACAAGGAATTATCAACATTTTTCATTCATATAAGTGTTGGGGGAAAAAAAAACCCAAACGTTTACATGCAATTCCTGTTTAAAGACGCAAACTTTTAATTCATCTGTTTTAATCTGTATTGTTCCTGGCAGAGAGTTCTGATCTTATGAATTTTATTGATGCTGGCTGAGGAAAATTTTAATATAATTGAGTCACCTGGATTTTGGATCAGCCCTTGAGATCATTCATGTGTTGCTTAACACAGATAATAATTCATTATTTCTACTCAATATGGCATATATATTTTATTTTTTAACAATGAAATATAATTTTTTGCAAACTGTTAAGATTTTCAGCCGAATAATCTCAGCCAACTTAAGAAAGTAAGAAATCGATAGATGCCATTCTTCGAATGTGTAAGGCACACGTAAGATTTGATTGAATGAAAATCTTCCTAATATGCATGTTGTTAAGGTATAAGTTTAGCTTGCTTAATTTCTACTCAGCTATAAAAGAAATAATTAAAAGATAAATTTTAAAAAAAAAAAACCCTGTGAAATCCTAAATTTATGAGCAAAGGTTATGTTATTTCCAATAATAAGAACTTTCTCTATAATATTTCATGATAAGATTATACACTCGTTTGCTTTTAAATATTCAACATTGCACACAACGAATGATAATCATTGATAAAAGGAAAAAAATGCCTTGTCTGAAATGATATTTTATATTACGAACTTTTTACTCTAGAAGAAATAATTTAGAAAGAAAAATAAAATTTGATAACATTAAATACAAGTGAAATGAACAGTTCGCTGGACTGTTTTATCCGCGGCTTTTTATTTAAAGAAGTATTAAAATCACCATTTATATGGAGTTTATGTATGTTTATTATATGGATGTTGGATATATATAGAGAGAGAGATGTTTATATATTATTGTATGTTATTATGGATGTTTATTATAGAATTCTACACTTCTAAATGTATAAAAAAATTTCCGTTTGTATTGCTTTAAATTCTGTGTGTGTATTGCTTAGATACAGTTATTATAAATATAATGTTATAAATAGATAGTTTTCTCTGTTAACTGATAACTTCAAAAATAACTTTTAATATCCTCTTAGAAAATTACCAAAGTAAATATTGCAATGAAAAATTCTGAAATTTTATTTTCTGAAAAGCACAGATATTTAAAATATTTTTTTTTTTTTAGCAAAATCAGCAGCAATGATTAGTGTTATATACGTATTTTCTTGATTCTAATAATATACTACTAATTCGTTTCTTTCCACGATTCTGTTCATTCGACTTCCCTCCCACATTCCAGGAACCCACCATGAAGGGAATGATAGTCCCTGAACAGTATTATCATAACCCTCCGTCCCCAATTTACTACCAAAAGGTGAACCATGACAAACATTCCATAAAAAGGAATTTATTGCCATGCTGGCGAGTGGGAATTTGGCACCAAATCACAAAAAGCAGTAACTGTAACTGGGTGCACTGCATTTGGATATATCCCCACAATGTGAATAAATTCCTTTTAAGTTTTAGATATTTTTCATTCAAAGTAATCCAATAATTATTTAAATTACACAAATAAATACATATGCAATAAACTTTGAAAGGAGCATCAGTAGTCAATAAATAAATGGAATTTACTAATTTGGATGGAATTTAAACAAAAGACAAATATTTATCAGTCAATGATAAGATATAAATATTCCTCAAGAAATTGGAAATATCAAAAAACCTTATCAATGGAGAAATGTAACTATGCAAGTTTAAAAGATATATGAAAATTTTCCAAAATTTTTTACTTGATTAATAAAACATATTGCCATTTAAATAAATTCGACTTCAATGATTTCAAATATATCAAAAGTGATGAATATACAAAGGAAAAATTAAGAAAATAATAATTGCTTTCTAAGCTTCATCATCACAAAGGAAATTCATTCAATATTTAAATATGTGAAGAAGCAGATAAAAAAACATTAAATCATTTCAAACATCATCGCAATTTACAATTTTAATCCAGAGTCTGTAGTACAATTTAAATATCTCTTATAAATTTGGTACTAATTACACTTATCTATTTTGTTTTATTTGACATACCTTATCAAAATATATTTCCAGTTCTTGTTAACTGTGCATGAGATCAACAAATGCCAACATATGTTCATAACAAAAGGGAGGTTTTGGTTCTATAACAATAAAAAATTATGCATTGAAAACATCAGAAATATAGAAAAAAGTATACATATACAAGGATTATTTCTAAAGCAATATAAAGGCATTTACTGAAATATTCCACAAATATTAGAGGGTGAAATAAATATAGCAAAACCTTTCTTTTGGATAATTATACGAATATAAAAAAAAAAAGTATAAATTATACAAAATTGAATATTTTAATGAAATTTTCTATCTTTTTATAATTTTCAAATTTTAGAAAGAGAAAATCAGGAACAGTACAAAATGAGCTAATGATTTTGTGTTTTAAAAAGAATATTAAGTCTTATATGACTTTACTTTCGTGCTTTGTATTACTCAGCACATATTAGCATATGGCATGACTTGCATTCTCCTTTTTAAGCAGTACAACTAATTTTATTCCTCGGCAATTTAAATATCTTTTTTATCATTTTGTTTCTTTTCGCTTAGAACTGTATACTTTATTACCTATTTGTTTTCTTCTTATAAAAATGTCTATTACTTTTGGAATTCGATTATAACAAAACTTCTGACAGAATAATATAGACACAGACTTGAAGCAGAATATCAATCTGGGTCACACACAGAGCAAGAAATTCAATGATTATTTAATGCACAAGCTACATTTTGGATAACTAGCAGGAATTTAAAATAAATTTTTCTAGTCTTAATTAGCACTCCATTACATTTTCGATAATTTTTATTATTTTATCGCTAAATTGTATTTTATTTTTGACTTGTGTATGAGGGTAAAATTCAGAAAGGAACTGTTTTTAATTCCAAGACAGCATTGACTGATTTATCAAAAATCAAAACAGTTATGTACTGAAGTGAAAAGAAGTCGCAAATTTAATATACAGAAATTTAGTAATTGCCTTTTTTAAATATACTGAAAAACAATAAATACTGTAGTTGATATTGCAGATATTCAAATAATACATGTTTCCAGAAATGCAAGAATGATCTTACACTTAGTGTTAAAAAATATATGGTAAAATTATAATAAATGAGGAATAATGAAAATATAAAATATTAAACAAACTGAAATAAACTGAGGAGGAGTTTTTAGCATATATAAAAATAAATGAATATTATGATTCAGATGTCACATGAGTAAAATTGTGTTTTAAGATAACTTTTCTTCAAAATATTTGACACGCAGAAAACATTTATGTTAATAATAATATTCCAAGACAATGTTTCTTAAATTGGAATTTCACTCAAAATATTACTTTGAGAAAAAAACGATAAATGATCGAAGTGCATAGAAAAATATATGACAGATTTTTAAATAGTGTAAATTATATGAATTTGAATAAACACTAAAATTTATCAACACAGTTCTGAAGAGAGGGGGAAATTTTATACATAAAATTAAGGATAATATTTAGGTTTTTTAATATTGCTAAATAACTTACTTGAACAATTCCTCGAACTTTAGCAGATGAGTGCAATTTGTTGGATATTTCTATGTTGTAAAATAAACAAAATCTGAAACAGATAACAAAAATTATTACTATTTAGTATAAATAATTAACAAAAAAAAAAGTTACTACTAAAAATAAATTGCAATAACATAGTTTGCAATAAACATTAGGAAGCCACAATTGGATAATTTATTACAAAGCAGCTTAGCATAAATCTATTATTCAGATTAAAAACGAATTGTGTTTTCTAAAATTTTGGTGATTTTTTATTGATTGAAAATTTTACTTGATTATTACAATATAATGCCATTTAAATGCATTGAACTTCAATGATTTTTAAATCAAAGGTGATGAACAATAAAAAAAAAAATGTAGAAAATAGATTGTAGAGATTGATTCAATATTTAAATATGTGAAGAAGCAGATAAAAAAATATGAAATCATTTCAAACATCATTGCGATTTACAACTTTTAATCCAGAGTGTAGTTTTGGTAGTATAATTTAAAAAACATTTATAAATTTGGTACAAACTACACTTATCTATTTGTTTTATTTGACATACCTTATAAAATATATTTCCACTTCTTTTTAACTGTGCAGGAGACCAACAAATGCCAATATACATTCCTTACAAAAGGGAGATTTTGGTTCTATAACAATAAACAATTAACATATTATTCATTGAAAATATCAGAAACATAGAACAAAGTGTACATATACAAGGATCATTTCAAAAGCAATATAAAGACATTTACTGAAATATTCCAAAAAATTAGAGGATGAAATAAATAAAATTTCTTTTAGATAATTATATCAATATATAAAAAAAGAAATATAAATTACACGAAACTGAATATTTTAAAGAAATTTTCCATCATGAGCTACTAATTTTGTGTTTAAAAAAGAATATAAAGTCTTATATGACTTTACTTTCAGGCTTTGTATCACTCAGTACACTTTAGTATATGACATGACTTGCATTCCCCGCTTTTAGCAGTATAGCTGATTTTATTCATTGTCAATTCAAGTATTTATCATTTTATTTCTTTTGGCTTAGAATTGTGTACTTTATTACCTATTTATTTTCTTCTTTTCTATACATTTATTCTTACAATAAAAATGTCTATTACTTTTGGAATAAGATTATAACAAAACTTCTGAGATAGTCACAGACTTGAAGAATACCAATCTGGGTCACACACAGAGCAAGAAATTCAATGATTATTTAATGCACAATCTACAATATGGGTTACCCACAGGAATTTAAAATAAAATTTTCTAATCTCAACTAGCACTCTGTTACATTTTCGATAATTATTATTTTATTGCAAAATTGTTAATTTTTTTAAATTGGAAGTTTGCTCAAAATATTACTTTAAAGAGAAAAACGATAAAATAAAAATATATAGAAAACAAAATGGCAGATTTTAAAATAGTGTAGACTAATTATATGAATTTGAATAAACATTAAAATTTTTCAACACAGTTTTAAGGGGAAGGGGGGGACAAGTTTTTATATACAAAATGAAAGATTACATTTTTTTTTTTTTTAAGATTGCTAAATAATTTACATGAACAATTCCTTGAACTTTAACATATGAGGGCAATTTATTAGATATTTATATGTTAAAAAACAAATAACAAAATTAGAAAACAGATAACTAAAAATATTAACATTTAGTGTGAATAATTAACACAAAAAAAAACATTTACATCTAAAATAAATTGCAGAAACCTAGCTTATAATAAACATTAGAATGCCACATTTGGATAATTTTCACAAAGCAGCATAGCATAAATATATTATTCAGGTTAAAAAAGAATTGTGGTCTCTAGAATTTGGTGTTATCAAATGTACAATATGATTTTAAAAGGAAACATGTTCCAACATCATACCTGCAAATTTTAGATGCTGCAACTTTGTAATCAGTACATCTACAATTAATAATTAATAATGTTTTTTTTTAATTTTTAAGGCAATCGAAAGAAAAAAATTTCCAAAATTAAAAATATTAAATTTTAAATACCGTTACGAATAAAAAGGAATTATAGCATAATAAATATTTATGCCGATGCCATTCTAGTGCCGCCACCCCTTAGATATAAATTTTTTTTCAAATTATTATGAAAAGTTTACGAGATGTTAAAAAAAAAAAGGGCAATTAGGTACCCGATTCCAAATTAAAAAAATATAAGTATATCTGTTTTTGTACAAACGAGATAACGCTGATATCGCATGATCAAAGTTGTAAAGCGGAAAGTTAACAAAGAAATAATTTAATTCATTTGATTTATGTTTTTAATTGATTTCTTTATGAATTTAATTAGATGTTCTCACTTTGGAAACATATATTGTTATTATTATTTTTTTTTTGAAAAAAAATTTAGTTTTATGTAATTCTGAAACGAAAATGATAAAACATTAATAAATAAAACCACACACACATCATTTTTAATATGTATATTTTATGCATAAAATATAATTAATCATTTGCTGTATTACAGCTTTTGAAATATTTTTTCTCTTTAAATCAGAAATGTGTCGGTCTTCGATTTAATATTTTTTTTCTAATGCAGCTGGCAAACAGTTAGACAGCTTGGTCTTGGATGCCTTAAGGGAAACGCTGCACAGACATTACTCACTTTGCATTACCCAGTGGGCAAGTGTAACTTGAAGATAAACCACGAAGTAATAATGCCCCCGCAACGCTCTACGATCATATTAGACAGGGACCTACGGTTTAAAGTGGATTCCGAACCACTACAAACATCCATGGCACCGCCGGGACTCGAACCCGAAACCTGTGGTACCGATCGCCAGAGCGCTAGCCACTCTTTGATTTAATATAAAATTAGTTATATTAAAAAATGATCATTGTTTTCAGGCCCTTTGATTTAATATAAAATTAGTTATATTAAAAAATGATCAATTGTTTTCTAATTATATTTTAAAAAGTATTAAAATGATCCTTAAAACTGTAGCTATTTCTGGCTATTTTTTACACAGATATAAGTAGTATAATTTAATTTCTTATAATATGCGCATAATTAATTTTCTAATACATATTTCCCAATATTTTCGTGCTTTTTTTTTCCAATAATATGCATATTTATTTCTGCTTTTATTAACTTATTTATATATGATCTGGCATTGCCAGCTATAATAAACATTATAAGACATTTAATTTGTTAAGTTGTGTTGCAAAGAAACAAAGGATTATTTCAAATTATAGTTCCACAAAATTAAAAAAAAAAAAAAAAAAAAAAAAAGTCAACATATAATATATAAATTCTACACAGTATCATTTACGCAATTTTTTTTTTTTCACTGCAAATCAGCGACAATTTTATTCCACTTACGTAGATACGAGTAGTCCATCCACGAATAATAAGTTGGTTTATAAAACAAAAGTAAATGTAAAAATAATTCCGTTAAGAATGGGTTCGGTCTGGGCCGGATTTCCCAATAGGTTAACTAGGCGTCAGCCTAGGGCCTCAAGATCAAAAGATACCCAGGTTTCTCTGTTTTTCCATTTAACTGATGCTCCACATCTTAAAAGCCACTCAGCTGTAGCTAGATCTGCACCAACTTCTTTTATTCGCACGCTATCTACCCTGAATGAAAAATGAAAATTGTGTTATTATATTGTAAATACACATTACATTAAAATAGCATGTTACTAGTAAATAGGGCCCTGCATTAAATGACTTAAGTAAATATATTTTACTATATCTTGTTAAGTTTCATAAAAAACAATATATATAATACTCAATTATAATTATAATAAAATGCTGCATATAAGGTAACAAGCCATAAGGTATAAGCAAACAATAATTAAGTCATGCATCTGCGATTTTGAAATTGCTCATCTATATCAATGATGAAAAGAACACAGATTACATTTTAAGAAATCCATTCAAATATTTAATAAAATAACACTCTAAAACAAAATTAATACACTTTCCTGTGAATAATCTACAAGTTTAATTTTCTGTCAAAATAAAAAATATGTTGTTTAATATGTAGCTGGGTATAATCTACTGACGATTTGTGCCTGTTCATTTGAATACCAAGTGCCGTCAAAGTCTATTTGTATATCCATGGTATAAAATTAGCAAAAGTGTTTCTGTTTTTAAAGAATGTAATATTATAATAAGAACAATAAATAAAATTATATTATAAACTTTAAAAAATGAAAACCAGAAATAAGATTACAAATTAGAACTATGGAAAAACAAATGACAATACTTTTCTGATGATTTGTAATATTCGTAATTGCTAGAGATGAAAATCTTGATCAGTATAACATTTAATTATTTATTTGACGTCCTGTCAAGTGTTTTTAATTGTTATATGTCTTCATTCTAGGCATTTTTCATCTATTAAAACATACTGATGAATGATGCATGTCACGATATTCAAATGTCCTGCCAATAAAGTTCTTTCCATTATATTTAAAAGATTTATTTTTCTGTTGCATAAGGTTTATTATTATTATTATTTTAGTAAAAATAATTTTTTAGGTGGTGGTCTTATAGAATTGATTCTTGAAAACTTCCAGATAAAAAGAAAACCAAATGCAAATTGAATGAAGCAATCTTGAATCTATACCAAGGAATTCTACAGCTTTTAACATAAATCTGCTGATTACAAGCATGAAATAGCAGTAATAAATCTTTCAAATTCTCAGATATGAGTATACCCTTTTAAATAAAATTAAAGTAAAATTGTAGATAATTTGTAGTAATTAAAATAAAATTGTAGTAAAATAAATTTAATGAATACTATTTAAATAAGAACCTCACTATAAAATCATTAAATATTATTAAAATTTATAATATTTAAATTAAATTATTTAATTTAAAATAAAACCAAATTAATATTTTTATGAAATTTTTGTTTAAACACTTAATGTAGGATAATAACAGAAAAGAAATATTCAACATTTTAGTGATGTAGTTTTTATGTTATCAGAAATGCAAACACACATAATCTTTTGCTTTATACACAGAGAAATAAATACACTTTTCTTGCATGTAAAATATTTAATTTTAAGCATTCAGGTATGTATACAGCCTTAGCCAAAATTATGAGGAATCTTTTAAAAATAAATATTAAAAAAAAAAAAAATTAAAACAAAGCTTTTCATCATTATACATATGCAACAAATATGCAGTTTTAATATTTAATGTTATCACCTCTGGGTTAATAATGTTATCTACTGTGCAACATAATGGTAATGCTAAATACAATACTATTCTACATTTATACCATTCCAGAGTTCTCCTCAAAGTTTTTTTTTTTTAAATAATTTTTGGATGTTATTGAATGTTCATATAATTTTTTTTTTTTAAACACTCCCTAAATGCTCAAATAGATTAAGGTCAGGAAACTGTACTTCCAATGTAAAATACAAATGTTATACTACTGAATCCACTTAACTGGATATTGTGATATATAGCATATTGCAATATTATACTGAAATTTAACATTTTAATCTTTAAAAAGTTCTTGAACATACAATATATATATATAAATATAACTGTAAATTAAGAAGTTCTTGAAACTTTTAAACAAATATTCTAATTTCATGATTATATAATATTTAACAAAATATTTCCATAAAACTAAATTATTCTGCTACTGGAAATGAAATTTGTTTTGTAAAGCAAAGTAGAATAAATAAATAATTTTTTATTGAATTTTATTTCTAAGCCATAAAAATATCAAAATTTGCCTTAAAATCTATAGAATGTTTTCTTGTTTTTTTGCAGAAATTTGCAAGATGTCATTTATTTTAAAATAATTTCAAAATAAATCTGTTTTTAAAGAATGCTTCATACTTAAAGTCAAGGCTGTAAATGAAGTACAATAAATAAAATAAAATATTTTTACATCGTATTATCAATTTAGAACTGTAAAGCAAAACCAAAATAATACTTCTAAAAAAAATTAATAAACATGCTCACAATTGAGAAATCATTTAAATTTATAACAAATGAATTTTTTACTTAATAGAAAAAGATTACTGAAAATAATATATAAACTTAAGATGTATAAAAATCCCTTATACATGATGTGAGCTGCTGAATTTTATCATACCACTTGAAGCAACCATTTTAACATACCATTGTCATAAATGATTATGAAATATAATATATTAACCAATAAAAAAATCCTCAAGGAGTCAAGAAATAATTACATTTCAATATTATTGAATAGTATGTCAAAATATCCCAATAATAAGCAATTTTTAGGTTACATATTTTATCATATTATCTAAAATACCTTTGAAAGTTTTAAATTTATTCAAGAGAAGAATTTGATATTATTATGAAGATCACTCTTAGACTGAAAATTTAATTGCTCATATCAGATTTTCTGTTAAAGGAGCTAAATCTTTAGTGAATATAGAAAACATTAGTAATGTAATTAAAATTTTGTTCAGTGTTAAGAAAGACTTTTAAAGGGACAATTTTAAGAAATCTTGATAGTTTTAAAGTTTTTTATGACATCGTTTCCCTTAATAATATAGTAAGTAAATACAAATGTCTTTTCATATTATCTAAATCTTATGTGAGCTTTTTTTTTTTTATTCCTTTGTTATTCTTGAGTATAAAAGACCTTTTCTTACTGAATATGAGCAATTATTGTAATAGTTTTTAAATGGCCTTCAAAATTATATTTTTTATTTGGTCTTTTTAAATGATAAACAGAATGCAATCTCCATGATCTTGGTAATTAGTTCATATAAAAATATATATTGAATGTAGATGTTTAAAAAAACAAACTACACTAATAAATGGTATAATGCAAATATTTCCATGGTTAGACCACCAAAATAAAGCTGATGGTCCACTTGAATGAAAAAAATTTTAGTCTGCATTACACCTTGATTATCTTCAGACATTATTTCAAACTCTTACAAACTATCACAGACAAGCAATAAAATATCCAGGATATAAATTGTCCATATTTGCACAAATGTATATATTATACGAGTTTAATCAAAGAATAAATTGCATCTTTCTATTTGCCACAAAAGTTTGAAAGTTAAGTTATTTATTCCATAATAACATGTCTCAGCTTTTTTAAATATGGTGTTTTATATTTTCTTACAGGTGTTTAGATTTAAAATTTTGTTCATCATTTGTAAAATAAATTTTGGAACATAAAACTACATGGATGCAAATAAATAAATATTAAATTAATGATTAACTTTTAAATATTATTAAGATTCAAAAATATGCACTCCTGTTAATTTCTATAACATTAAATTTAAATTACTGACTTTTTATTAACATGCACGAAAATTTTATGCTGGATATTTTTAAAAAAAATAATATGTTTATAATGATTAAACACACATCAAATAATCTTACTTGTTGAAGATGGTATTCACACATTTGTAGAACATTTTTCTACCATAAGCAGGATATGAAACAAAACATTTGTTGAAGAGTTGTGAATGAAGTGGTATACGGGGATGTGAAGCAACAAGGACTATAATCCCCTAATCACTATATATATGAACAGTGAGTTTTTCCTTATTTTTTTTAATATGTCACTCTCCACAACGCTCTACGATCGTGTTACACTGGGACCTACGGTTTAAAGTGGATTCCGAACCACTACAAACACCCATGGCACCGCCGGGACTCGAACCTGAAACCTGGGTACCGATCGCCAGAGCGCTAGCCACTCGGCCATTCAGGCCCCACATTTGCTGAAATACTGCATTCTATATTGTCAATTTGTTCCCAAACCAATTGTTAAAAAATTTCTATTCTGTTTACTTCGGCGTGTGCAACTCACTGGGCTAGATTGGTGCCATCTTTAGTTATATCTCCCGCTGTATTATGCTTCAATGTCGAATTTTACCAGAAATGAATCAGTTAGGTCAGTAGCTCTGAAAATGGTATCTGCAGTTTCAATGAGACCGAGAGAGAAAAGAGGTCACTAACAAGGAGAAAATACAAATTGTTCGTCACCAATTAGCTTGAAATTTAATCAAGTTTAAAAATATTGAAAAGCTTTTAACTGTTTTCCCGGCGTTGTGCGAATTAAATTTGTCATACAAAAGAACGAATAAAAGTAAAAACTGAAGTAATTGTAGTTACAGGTATTGACATCGTAAGAACGATGTGTGTTTGAAATGCGCTCAATGATCGCAATGCGCCTTTTGATCCTCCTCTACCTCATCGTTGAATTATCATTTCTCGTCGATTAAACTTATTGTCTAATATAACCACTGCGACTTCATTTGCCTGACGAGCACTGAATCGCTGCTATCTAAAAGACAGACCCCCTACCTGGTTAACATATCATAGATACAATCCCGTTATCTAAGAATTATTTACCGAAGAAGGATGAATACTTGGGGCTAGCTTCTTTCCTAGAACAAAAGCTTCCCTTAACTCGCTGACAATCAAATGATGACATTTCAACACTGTCCTCATTTCGAATTAACTGAACCAACGCTGTCCCGATGCAGAAAATGAAACATTCTTAGATTTCATTCATGGAATTAAAGTATTCATGAATATGTCCATCATCTTAAATTTATAACTCGCATCATTTTTCGTATTTTGTTTTAATTTCTATTTTTAACAAACATTCTGATAAAAATAATTTATATGAATGTTTTTGACATTTCCCCTTCTCCCCATTTTTATTTTTGTTAAATTTTATTCGCAAAAATATCAATTAAAAGTGTAAAGGAATCAAGATCTCAATCTCGGATGCAATAAACCATTATGAATCATGGTTTGTCAAATTGAAAGAAAATATCGTGAATAAATATTTATGAATAAATATAATTTAGAAAGCAAAATAATAATAAAACTACATATTTGAAAGAAACAGAAAATCTAAATCTAAGAACGAGTAAAAGATTTGAAAGTGGAGTTTGCAAACGCAAGAAAAGGAAGCTACAAGAATATGAGGCAAAGAACCGATTACATGCATGTGCCAACTAGTACTACCCTATTGAAAACAATGCAGCACGTCGTATGTGAGGACACGGCGAAGTGAAAATATAGAACTAATTCAAGAGCAAATATCTGAGCAACTTTTATTATCTCTCATGTAATTTACAAACTTAAAAATGGGAGGTGAAAGGGCCTCCCAAGTGGAATAGCTTCTTTTCATCTAAATCCGGCACTGGGTTCGGTTAATAATATTAAAATGGTTAATAATAAAATTAAGGAAATTATTTTTATTAAATATCAAAAATTGTAATCCTTTAAAAATATGATCAAGTGATCTTTTACTGGTTTTGAACTATAACTATTTGAGTAAAATAGACAATATATTATATATATTTAGATATATAATGAAGTGTATGACATTGAAAATTTGAAAGAGAAGAATTTTCTTTACTTGTCATTAATGCAACATTTTGTAATGAGTACTTAAAATTTCACCATAAAACTTTTACAGTAAAAACTTCATATTATGCATATATACATCCAATGATAAAGATGAACGACTTGCATTATAAAACTAAAATTCAGTAAAGCATGTGTTACTTGTTTTGGCCTTTTTTCTACCATTTGTAAGTTGACTTTCAACAAATTTATCTAAAGATGCAACCTATGATATCTATACATATTTAGGGATGTTACAATTATTTTATTTTTAATAAGTATTTTTTTAATTCATTGATTTCCTGGAACAACTTGTTTCGCTCCTATTAATGTGTATAAATAATCTGTGTTCTTCTTTAATCTACAAATACAATGCCTTTTGATATTTGTGGTTTTCAATTTCGTAGATGCAAGTTATGAACATTCATGCATAATTTCTTTCTATCATTTCAGATTTTTAGGACCCTAAATATGAAACACTTATCATATAACGTTTTAATTTTGAGCACGTTATCGTGGTTTTGTTTGACGGTGTTTCTACGATGCACATGATAAATTACGTGTAGCGAAGACCGCTGTTGCTTTTTGCTATGTAAAAATTGATCATGTTTCCAGTTCATATCTTGTTATTTCTCCTTTGATCCTTGTATTGATATGTTAAGTTTTTTATATCAAAATACTCTCATCTATAGGAGGTCACAAAAAGTTTCAATAAAATATATTTGTTCAGATTTTCTATGCTAATAAATTTGTCTTATAGTGGCAGATCCAAAATTTCTATAATGCTTTACAGAGTTTTTTAAGTCTCAATAATTATATATAGTAGTACGCTTGCATTTTAATGTATTTGATAATATTGTTTTATTAAAAAATGGAATAATTTTGAGTATTTGTTTAAAAAAAAATATTAACAGGAAATATTTTTCAGTACCTTACTGTATATTTTTAATATTGTTTTAGCTTTTATTATAAAACTAACTTAATAAAACTAATTAACTTCTAATATTTTTTTAATTCTTATATATTTTGAATTAAAAATGTCGATCTTCCTTTATACCCTTTTCTCTCTCATTTAAATTTATTCGTTCCCTTGTACCAAGCACATGTGAGAGTTAAGAGAATTGTGAAATCAACCGTAAATCGTAATTTATTATATAATAATATGGTATATATTAAATAGATAATTATTGTAGGTAGCCGGTCTTGGCCCACAACGGGCTGTTGCGCCAATGATGATGATTAAAAAACATTTGCTTTGAAAATAAAATAAGTAATAAAGAGCATCCAAATCTTTAATGATGAAACAAATTTTTTTTTTTTTTTTTTTTTTTTCAGTGTGATTACTTATTTCAAATGACTTGTCATTAAGAATGTAAATATAGATATATTGATGTATAATTGTGAATAATTTTTTTTAAAAGTTTAATTCATTTTAAATATGGAGGAAAAATATCACTTGATGTAATATATAAATATTTAAAAAAATTAAATAGGCACTATACTTTAAATATAATGTGCATCCTACATTTTTAAAATCACTATACACCCTATATTAAAATTATACGAACAAATTACAAATATGTGACTAGATATATTTATAAATCTATATATGCATGTGCAAGGTGTTTCAAACATTCGGTGCAAAAGTTAAACTCGATAGAAAACATCTATGGGTGGCAGAGACATTTTGCAGATTAATATTCACCATGGTATGGGATTATGATTGACACACACTCACACAAAAATAGTTCAATATCTTGACAATAGAGGGCGCTACTATAAGTAATTCTATGAAAGTGATATGTGCATCTCGCTCACACTGCCAAATTATTATGGTTTACAAATATATATCAAAATCATTATGGTTTACAATAATATCACACAAATTACTCGCTCACACACTGCCAAATTATTATGATACTGTGATTGAAATATTCACTTGATATCTATTTGTGTTTTCATGTTTGAATTGTGATGTTGATTGTGATATCTGTTTTGTGTGGGTTGAATCAAGCCTATTTGCAACTACACTTTGAAAAGACCTCCGAATGATATTATGAGGATATCCTGTATAAAATCCAAAATGTTCAGCCAAGGAGATGGACCAGTGCGCAAAACATTTGCACGATAAAATATTTCGCAAATAGAGAAAGATGACTCTTCATTATATAAAAGAAACTCTTATAAAAAGAAACTTAATGATTGAGTATTTTATCAGAATTTTTTTCGCAATAGGGATCTATTGTAGAATTTATAAAAAAAATCTTTCAGCAAGATATTAAAATCAATTTACTCTTTTATATTTCTAAAGAAGAAATCGCTTATTAGGGTAAACTTTTTCAAAATTCCAAATTGCCAAAATTCGTAATGTACCAGATGAATCATTCAACATTGAGTACATTTTTAGCAACCATGTAATGTATTCTGAATATTTATTAATATTCGTAAGACTAAAAAATAGGTGGGAAAAGTTAAACATAGCTCGCTTGATGGATCTTGATACATTATTTCCTTACTTCAATGATGCATAAAATTCTAAAATAACTCGAACACAAAACTTAAAAAAAAAAAAAAAAAACGTAAGAGTTGATAAGTTTGAGTTAATTTCAATCAAAAGCTAAATCAAAACATTCTGTTGCATGCATATTGCATCATCTAGGACAAAAGCATGCCTTTCAACTAAGGTGCTTCTAATTACCACTAAATTAAAAAATATTAATAATTTAAATATCAGCATAATTTCGGTAACAGTATCGACTGGTGGTCTCCTGTCTTTGAATTTGTTATTACTTGAAGGTCCGTTCAGCGTGACCTATGTTATATATAAGAAAACTATTCATGTTATTTAACATACGATAAAAAGTATGTGATGACAGTATACAAAAAACTGTTTTTATATGTGTTATTTAAAGGGAGTGTTGAATCTTACACACCCAGGTTTTAAATGAAAATAATACGTAACGTCACTAACGCTATGATTGCTGTGGCATTTTAAAAATGTAATATTTATGAATATTCAATTAAATTTTTTTAGGATAGAACATGGGATGTTAGGAGAAGTACCAAACGAGATTTGTTTAGTTTCTAGAGAAACTCTATTAAAGCATTGGTGGTGCAACAATCGTTTGTTATAAAAATCAGTTGCTGAAGAAAAAATAAAAACTGAATAGACTTACAATTTTTTTCAAATTTCATAGATTCTTGTCAAAGTATATTTTATCAGAATTGAGAAGTACAGGTTTTACAGAGCGCTCTTGTAGGATAATCGCATCTATAATGTTATTCTGGCAAATGGCAGGCGTGCAAGACATCGTTTGTTCCTTTTTCAACTATGAAAATCACAACTTATTAACAATATATAAAAATGGGTATGTCCATCTGCTTAGACATACATGGTTTGTTTTTATAAGGAAAACATATTTAAGCAAAACTGCAACCAAATCAATATTTCGTCGATACGGATCAAAACAATATCACTTATCTGAAATTTTTTGTTTTTGTTTTGATGGAGTATCTATTTTTAGAATATAATTCTAAACCCCAATTTGTGTGAGGGATTTTGAAGTATCGTTAATTGTTATACTTAATAATAATACTGTTAAAATAAAAGAATATATAGAACGTAACCTTAGGACAAGTGATGTTGATTTTTTTTTATCAAAGTAGACAGGGAAAATATGTATATTTTTATCTCGTACCTCAATACTAAAATTCGATGTGATCTTATATATTAAAGGATTAGTAGGAAATGAATGTTCTCAAAGGGAAAGAAAGATTATGCTGTGCTGTGAAATTAAAGGAATTTTATATTTTCTCATCATTCTTTCAATATATTTTGATCGTCAAAGGCGATTTCATCTATTTTTTTACTCTAATTACACTTTTATTAATTCCATAGTAGCTGCAATTGAATGATTAGACATATTGTAGCAAAGAAGCGAGGATCAATCTAAAATTCATGAATCGATTTCGAAATTTGTAATCAACTGGTGAAAATTTTTTAGTTTCTTAAATTTTTGCAATTATAATCATATTTCAGATAGAAATTTGTTCATTTCAAATAGTGAAGCGACGCAAAATGAAACTTTTTAACCCGTTACCATGGAGACGACAGAAATTGTTTCATGAATTGTGAAGATGTTATGTTTACTAGATGGCGCTGTAGACTGTATATTTGCGGTTAAGCTGGCCAAGACATGAAATTCATACTAGATCTTAGAGAGCAAAAAGTACTCCCAAAAGTGCCTTCAATCAAATCCAGTATTTCGGTGACATCGTATAAGTAAAATAAGTATGCTATATATGGCGATATTCGCGTTTTGACCTAATATAATATTGCATCTGCTGGACGTTTCACGTTGGTCATTTGCATTTTTTTTATTAGCTACAGTTTACCGTGTTTTACAATGAAATCAGTCACATCACAAATCCAAGTCACATCACGCTGCAAGCATTTGAGAGTTGAAAGTTGGTCAACTCGAAGTGGTGGATTTCAACCGGTTTCAAGCGAACGCGGGGAAGTTAGTGATTGGTCAACGCTTCACGCTTCGCCGCCTCACGTCTCGGTAGGTACGAGCCTTAAGGGTCTTTCGAACCGATTTTAAATGAGTTCGCGAATGGAATTTGTTCTCTTGTGGACAGGGCTGTTATAAGAATGAGTTCAAACCTCTGTCACTAAAGGTAAAAAAAAAAAATTTCTGTTTTTAGCATAGTTACATATAAAAAAAAAAATACGAGTTATTTTGAATTAAAAAAAAAATATAAATAAAACCGCTGCACACAAAAAAAAAAACGGAAACAAAACTATTTTAGGATTCATTAATTTGAATTATTTATAATATTAGTAAAAATACACATATTATTAAATCTTTAATTTGCATATCTTATAGAATTAAATATTTTTAGGATTCGGTATACATTCTATAATAAGCTGTGCAACAGTATTTTTCGAACAAATAAAATGTCGGATCAATTATTGAGATTTAATATTTTTAATTACAGACGGTTTGTGTATACCATATTTTTAAAACGTATCATTCAACCTATTAATGAAACACGTTATTAAATTTTTAATAGACTAATCTAAAAATAATTTAATTTATTTAAATTAAGTTTATAGTGTTTAATTTCTGTTAACCCCATCTCCTAACATGTCTAATTCCTTATCGTTTCATCAGTTTTATTAGAATTATAAACGAATAGTTTTTAATTTTTTATTGTATATTGATTTATAAAGATTAAGATTAATTTCCAGAAAAGAACATCCTCTAGCCCCCGGCCCCCCACTGAATAATATTCCAAATTCAGGATAATTTGGATTATTCATGTATATTCAATTTTAAGCTGTATAAAATAATTTTTCAATCTACACGAGTATGAGAATTCACCCACTTCCCCGTTTTTAATAATAAAGATAGTGATAACTAGAAAATAATAGTGCAGTGTTTAATAGTGCATAGTTGCAGTGGAAGCCTCAAAGAGGCTGTTACGACGAAAACGTCAAAAAGTCCACAAAATAATTTTTGATAACCGTAAAGGGAAGTTGATTGAGATAGCTGAGACCCTAAAGATATCAAAGGAACGTGGTAGACATATCGTGAATGAATATTTGATATGCGAAAGCTCTGTTCAAAGTGGGTGCCGCGCGAGCTCACAATCGACCAAAAACAACAACGAATTGATGATTCTAAGCAGTATTTGAGCTGTTCAATCGTAATAAACCCGAATTTTTGCGTCGAAATGTGACAATGGATGAAACATGGCTCCATCATTTCACACCGGAGTCCAATTGACAGTCAGCCCAGTGGACTGCACATGATGAACACTAAAAATGCTATAACTCACATACTAATAGTGCAACAGCTGTCAAATTTATACACGTGTCTTTTGAAGGTTAGGGCTAACTAAAAATCACATGGATTTAATACTAGCATCTATGTGTAAGCCTATGAACTTTTCAGCCAACCTGTTAATTTAAATCGTTGACGACTGCCTGGTGTAATTTTTGCCTCAAATTGCATCCAGCATCGAAAATTGCAAATAACTCTTTTCACTCTCTATTTTAATTTTATAAAAATAATAATTGGTTTTGGTCTTTAAGGTTTAAATTGATTTAAATGTTCATGAAGTTAATTAATTAAATGAGAATTAATTTTCTGGTTTTCATTACTGCGGTGCTCAGTTTTTTATTAACTTTTCACTTTTCTTTTTTACTACAGTATGCTTTCCTTTTGTAATTTTAATTCATTTCCTTCTGTATTTTTTTTATTTTTTTAAATTAGTTTATTTATTTGTAATTTTTATTCAATTATCTACTTTTTCTATAAATTTAAAATTTTCACACTGGCAATGGGCTTAGACCAATCGACAAGAACCCTATTTTTCAAGGACGGAGGTTCATGGTCGCTACGCGACCAATGCACTCGAAAATCTACAACGAATCAAAGGTTTAATTGTTTTAAATCTTATTTGCGTGGAAATACACTAAACGCAATTGATAATATAATAATACACACTCATCTCAACAAATTTTTAAATCTTAATCCTGTTTGCTGTTTGAAATCCCTCGATGTGAAACCGGAAGCTTATGGTTCAATGTTAATTTCTGTATTAATGAAAATCTTGCCACCCGATATTACTCTAGAATTTAATTTGATAAACATTTATTCTTCTGATGAAAACACTGAAAAATTGCTGATATTTCTCAAAAAAGAAATGGAATGCCGTGAAAGAAGTAATTAAGTTTCCGTTACGGATTTGCATTCCGACGAACAGTATACTATTGCTGGTGCTATAAATATAGGAGATATAGATTTAACGCACATTCTGAGTTATGAATATCGGTGACAGATGTTCGAAGAGGTAAAGAATTTGAAGCCAAATAAACCAGAAACCGCTAACAATCAGATGAAAAGTATTTTGAATGATGAGATTTTCATTATTGTAAATTGTAAAATTGCTTATAATATATTGTTTCTTATCCCACTTGGCTGACGTCTAGGCCAAGCCCACGATCCCATATGAACTCATGATTGAAGGGGAAGGAAGCCGCTTCTGTTGTGATGGAGCACCCGTTGGTAGAAGTCTGACTTTGACTCCGTGACGCTCTCACAGTCATAGGAGACCGGGACCTACGGCTTAAAGTGGATTCCGAACCACTGCAAACATCCATGGCACTGCCGGGAATCGAACCTGAAACCTGTGGCACCGAGCGCTATACACTCGGCCATTGAGGCCCGCTTATAACATATATATATTATAAGCAATTTTACAATTTACTACATGGATATTTTTGGATTGCTTCTTTAAAGCAGTAAGAGATTATAACCATATTATCACCGCTGTATATACATTCCCAAAATGTGTCTGGTTGCATCCTGTAAAAACCAGTAATAAACAGTGTGCTTCGAGACACTATAAATTCAGCGAACTATTATAAATTAGTTACGTAGTTTTCGGGTCGAAAAAAAATACAAAATTCTAAAATAGAAATACTTGTCTAAACAGATAACTAATTTACATTTGTAACTCAGATGTAAATTACGTAGTAAATTAGCACCTGTAATTCTGATGTAATTTAGGTACATATTAAGATAACTGTTAAGACTCGACATAATTTTTAAAATTATTTTTAAACAAAGGATACATGTCTTCTGCGGACATGTATTGAAGTTTCGAATATTTCACTCAAAATACTTAAATGGCAAAATATTTATTGATGGTTATTCACAAATAAGTTGCACATTAAATCTAAAACTAATGTGCTTCACAAACACTTCAACACGAATATTTGAAATCCCCCAGCACTTCGCTCTATGATCTCTAAATTCCTGATCTTTTTGATCTCCAATCCAGAACTCTCCTACTTCAACGACAATGATTTGAAATTGATTTGGAAACTAGTAGCATAGCTGTTTCACTTCCACTATCTGCTTTAGTGACTGTTTTGAGTCCTATCATATTGTAGTGCAGTAATACAAAAGTCCTTACTCAAAAGTAAAAAGAAATTATTTTAATTATTTCTTTTTATTTATGAATAAAAACTATGATATATTTATATATATAAAAGGAGAAATAAATTATTAAGAGAAATAAGAATGAACATTTTAAAAATAAAGAGGATAATCCAGTAAACAAGGAAGTGAAAAGACAGCTGTTAAAAAGTTATGAAATGAGTTCAATGTCATGGGGAAAAAGGTGGTGGAAAATTATTTTTGGTTATTATTAGATGTGGCAATACCATTTATAAAGATAAGTTTTTCTTTGTTATTTATTTGCTGTTTGTAATTGCTAGTTTGTTTTGTTTTATAATTTTTATCATAGATTGTATCGATTCGGGTGCTACCAGCAAAAATATTATTTGGATATAAATATTTTGTAGGATATTATTATTTTAAGGATAGAATCAGTCGAGATATTTGGAATCATACGAAAGACATTTGTAGAAGTGGGTAATTTTGAAGGTAAGGGTGGGAAATTTCTCATTAACTCATTAGCATAAGAGACGTTATTGATGACTTTCCTGGAGGTAAAGATGTTTAATTGTTTTGGAAGGTTTATATTTGAAATAATTTTTAGATTTAGGCTAACTTGCTATAGTTCCTCCAAGCAGCAGTGTGACCATTTATATATTATAACATTTTAGCAAAAAAATTATCTAAATTTTTTATTTATTATTTATTTTATTTCTATTTTACAGATGGTGGCTTGTGACAACAGTTCTCAAATGGTTCCTCATTTTATTCGTCCTTTATTATATTTTTCCTCGCTCTTTATTCGGCCGGCACTACAGTGATGAACACATTTACGATATACATTCCTAGACAAAGTATTAACAAACTCAATTTAGAATATTATAATATTTTATCATCAACATGTAGCTGTTTTTAAACTAATTGAAATTTTATAAATGTGTTCTTTTTTTTATAATTTAAATATACCTACTGAAGTTTGAAATACGAGTCTGGTTGTTTCGCTTATAGATGTTTCCATTCGTCAACAATATTTTTATTGTGGATTTTTATCGTATTTTGTGTTTACCAAACCAATACATTCTATTATAATAGAAATTGTTTTGTATAATCTTATTTCTAGAAATAAAAATTGTATTGAAAGACTATAAGTTTTAATTTTTCCTTTTTCAATTAGAAACTATTCATTAATCCCTTTAAAAATTCAAGTGCTACTTATTGTGTAGCATAACTATATAATTAAAATTGATTGGATAATTTTTTTTTTAAGTGCTTTATATGAAATATCCTTATAATGTTGTTAAATATTGCATATATAAAAATATTTAAAGAGAAATCTAAAAAATTTTTAAATTTCCTTCCATATGCTTTTTAGTAGTAAGGGATAGTAAGTGATCATTGTTCGAAAACATTTAGGTAGACACATAGGCAAAAACAAAACGTGGACAAGGGCTTTTTTTTTTAAGAGCACAGCCATAACATAGCATTTGCTGTATAAAAATTTGCATGAATTCAGTCCCATTATAAAACAAAGTACAAAAAAAAAAAAAAAAAAAATCAGAAAAACTACATTCAAAATTCAAAACTGAATGTCATTAAACAAATACATCAATTGCAAATAATTTAATAATTGTTTATTGCAGTAAATTGCAAATAAACACTGTTGAAGCAGATAAAGAATCCTATTGACATATAATTAGCTGAAGAATTACATGATCAGGGTATTCAGCTTTATCGTAGAAATGCTATAAAAAAGGGATCTGAATTTATTAGAACAAAACATTTAATTTTGAGATTTTGGAACTTGGTTCCTCAGAAAAGTATTATAGCTGGATACGAAAACTGCTCTGTAAAATCATACTTCCCCAACCCACTGCGTTGTAACAATTGCCAAAAATATGGATATTTGTAGAATTTTTATGAAGGTAAAACTATATATGTTCAACCTGTGCTTCTTCATGTCATACATATACAATCTATAAAGCACACTCAAAATGTATAAATCGACAACAGTCACATACATTAAACTCTAAAAGCTGCCCGTAATGGTAGCCAGAAAAAAACGTATCCTATTCTAGAAAACTTGCATCTCAATCAGGTTCTTCTTATGCTGCAATTATAAAGAAAACAACAAAACTTTCAAATAGTATCAAAGTTCAATCTCCATGTTCCATTTCTATGATGCCTAATAATAAAACAACTAGTGTATCTTGCCTATCACTACAAGAACTGTAAGCACAAACTCCTACACACTCCAAATATACTGATTCTGTTAATCTTGCTATATATCTGTATCACAAATACCCAACGCTTATACTCCTCCTTTGATAGGTTCTGGAAAATCTCAACCCAGTGCTAAAGAAAAACAAGGATCAATTACCTCCCCCCCCCCCATCCAAAAAAATAGATTACAACAAACATAATTCAAAAGATACAATATAAAATTTGAAAAGAAATAGAAAGCTCCCTAATTCTAGCTCAAAATCAGAATAAATATAAACAGAAGCAAAAGGTTCCGCTATGGATAATATGGTTCAATGCAATGTAAAAGAAATGGTTTTAGACTTTTTAATAGAATTAAATTAAAAGTTGAATTTTTTTAACTTTGTGCATTATATACTTTTTTAGAACACTTTTTATTCATGTTTTTAAAACAAATATTTACAAAAACACAATTTCAATTATTTTATGAAATTACAATCTTAATCACTTTGTCACACTTCTGCAAATATTGTAGACTGTTTGATGCAACTTGGCCAAAACTTGACCTTGTGCCATAAGATACATACCTACCTACCGTTCTGTGAGTTCAATGTCTGATTGCAATCCAATCTGAAAATTCACGGGTAAAATGTGTATGTCTACTGAAAATAGACAAAAAAAAAACTCATTATTTTTCCTGAAAACTTGAAACCTATTTCAAATTTTTGTTACCAGTAGACTAGTGAAACTGCATATTTTTCCAAAACCATTTTCGTCAAAAAATGTTTGAATAACTTTTTGGTCAACTATTTTAAATGAATATTTTATGCATGGTATTGATAAGTAATAACTTTCGGTTCGAGTCCCGTCCCGTGGATGTTTGTAGTGGTTTTATTAATAAAGCAGTTATTTTTTGTATGCATGGTATTGATCTACCAGCAGGTATGCTTTCCACACTTGTTGCGGCAACGATGGATGACGATGTAACAGAAAAAAATCCCCACCGGACACAATGCCCTTATGCCAACTTTTTTATTTAATCCTCAATGCATGCTAAAAAGATCTTTCAATCGACTCAAAATATGTCCCATGCAATGGTCTTTTGAGTTTTTCAAAGAATAGCCAGAAGTCGCACGGTATGAATACGGTGGTTGTGGAACGATATGGATTTCTTTTTTGGAAAAAGTCATGAAGAATCAATGCAGTGTGAGCTGGCGCATTCTGGTGTTTTCGGTACCAATCAATAATTGACGCATTTGAGGCCCAAAATGGAATTGATCGATCCTTTTGAAATTCCAAAATCATCAGCAAGGTCTTTAATTGTAAATCGACGGTTTGTAAGCACCGAATCTTTAATTTTTTGGACGTGAGATTAGTCGGTTGAGGTTGATGGTCGACCAGAGGGCTCTTCGTCTTCCACGTGTTCTCTGCCTTCTTTGAACTGTTTATACCACTACTAAAAATTTCTTTCCGATATAGGAATGCTCACCGAATGCCTTCTTCAACATTCTCTACGTTTCTGCAAACAAAATTGAATGCAAGTTCTTCGCTCAATGAATTCAGACATTTGAAAACTCGCCGAATCAGTTCTAGCGTCTCACAAAGCTAAGCGTAACTCAAACACTAATGGCTATTTTGACGTGAAATTTCACACAGATGTCAAGGACAGTGCCAGCAAACTAGAAAAGAAAAAAAAAAAAATTGAAATTCCATAAGCCCTGGGAATTTTAAATTGAATATTGGTCTTATTTTTTGGTCGCAGCAGTATTTATCATTTATTATGCATAATTATCAGTTTCATTTTCTGTCAAAAATTTGATGTTTAAAACCAAATATTTTCCTAGAACACACTTAAATTCTTTTACGAGCTTTTATTGCATTTTTTTTTTTTTTTATGATTGCTAGTGTGTTTTTCCTTAACATTAAGAGGAAAAAAATACTCAAAAAAATTTTTTTTTTTTTTATTACTTATAATTTTAGACATATATTATTACTTTAAGAATCGAATTTTATAAGAAAAATTATAAATCTTTTAAGAATTGTAAAAATTCTTACAATAATTTCTCATCAAGAATAACTTGCCAGCTGCATTAGAACAACAATTATTATTTTATAAGAAAAAGTATAAATCTTTTAAGAATTGTAACAATTCTTACAATTAAATTCTTACATTTCGTTTATTATCTGAAAAATAAGTGGGAAAGAGAATGTCTTATACGGAAAATTTAAAAACCGTGCTTTTCCGTTAGTTGGTAGCTCATTTAGCCAATATCAGATTTTTCGTTTTGGTGACGATGTAACAGGGGCCGGAATGGCCGAGTGGCTAATGTTCTGGCGCTATGTACCACAGGTTTTCGGGTTCGAGTCCCGGCTGTGCCATGGGTGTTTGTAGTGGTTCGGAATCCACTTTAAGCCGTAGGTCCCGGTCTCATATGACTGCTGAGCATTGGGTGTAGAGCTGACAACTCTATCCGTAAAAGACAAAAAAAAAAAAAAGCATCTCGAAATCTACCAGCAGGTAGACGGCCTTGACCCACACTGGGCTGTTGCGCCAACGATGTAACAGACCAGCAATATAAACCATTTCGAAAATAATTCAACGTAATTTTGAATATTTGATTTATAAATTTAAGATATAAATATGTGCTTTATTTAGCAATGGATCTCGTATTCCCTGTTGAAAGAAAAGTGCCTGCGTTTCCTGCAAGATTAGCATATAAGCCCATCCAGTACTTTAGCTTTAGAACAAATTCTAAAATTCATCTGCTTATATAATTTCTAAGAATAACTTATTAAATAAAAGGTATTCCTGTGCATGAAATTATAAAAATGACGGAATAAAAAATAATTATATAAAAATA
Source organism: Caerostris extrusa (assembly GCA_021605095.1). Classification (NCBI taxonomy): domain Eukaryota; kingdom Metazoa; phylum Arthropoda; class Arachnida; order Araneae; family Araneidae; genus Caerostris; species Caerostris extrusa. Next base: position 2,378 of record BPLR01000790.1, on the reverse strand, counting down.
ACATTTCAATATTGAAATGCTGTATTGGGTTGACTTTCCAATCCAAATTTAATTTAATTTTAAACTGTGAAAAAGTAAATTTTTTGTTTGTTTTCTGAGAACCATATTATATCATTTTTTTATTGGAGTAAAAGCATTTGTACAAATATAAAATTGAGACACAGGAAAAATAAAATTTAATAATTTCCCAGAATCACTGTGTAGTTGTATACAAATGAAAGTAGTGCCTCATAACTCATCAGTATTTTAATATTAGCATCATTTAATGAGACATTTGATTTAAAAATGAAAAGAAGGTTACAACAGTGAAGCTCTTCATATTAGATATTTAATATTTTATTGCCTAGATTCCTCTCACTTAGACCTTTTTTAACTACCCAAACATTTATTGCATGGCAATTTTTTTGTATCTAAAAATACCTGGTCTTAGAATTACCCTCAAAAAAATGTTTACTTTTAAGAATAAAAACCTAATTATGCCATAGTGTGGAAAATGGTGGTTATTTTTATTTAAACATATCAGAATTTTCTTTCTAAGATAACATGAATAAAAAAAACATTAATATAAAAATAACAAGAATGCTATTATAAAAAAAAAAAAAAAGACAAATTAAAACATTATTGAAAATATTTTCTCAAATTAATGCTGTTCATAAAACAAAGGCTAATGCTATTATAATTTGAATTAAAATAGAAAAAAGTATGGTTAAAAAAAAAAAAACTGGACACACATATAAAATATTTTTTAAAAATCATAAACATTTTAGCAGTTGAAAATAATTTGAATTAAAATAGATAAAAGTATGGTTAAAAAAAAACTGTGGACACACATTTAAATATTTTTTTTTCATTTGATTAATATTTTCAAACTTTAGAAGTAATATATATGATATCTTTTCATTTATCAATAAATTCATATAATGTTTACACATCTTTATAAATATTCACCCTCCCATAAGAATTAAATTTTAGCTTGTATATTAAAATAATTATTTAAATTCACGTACTGTTTTCGAATTTAGAATATATTAGATTTGTTAATGTCATTTATAGCTTTTAAATTACCCATTAAAATTAACTTAATCCTAAAATACAAATTTTATATAAAAGAAAATTGAATAACTCAAATTAAGAAAAACGAAACAAGAAATTAGATCAGAAAAATTTTATTACAAGACAATTCTTTACAGACCAGGGGAAAAACATGTGCATATGTAATAGTTTACAACAGATACAAAGAATCAAGAAATGTCCATTATGAAAAAATGAAATAGTTCAGAAAAACAGCAAAAAGTCCGTTATTTACTGCTTTGGCCGCTTGGAATTTTGCTTTGCAGCTTGGTGCTTTTAAACCACCATGACAGCTGCTGGCTTCTGATTGTAATAGGAACAATTCTTTCGTTCTTTTTTCGGGTGGCTTGAATGGTAAGACACCATTTTCCCTCAGAGATGAGGTCATAGTAAGAGACTCGACTTCATCAGGAAGCTGATAGCGTCTTGTGAACTCTCTGGCTACGAACCCATATTCGTCGGCTTGTTCTTCGTGCTTGCCACGGATGACCAAGAAGTTGTTAACGACTTTGACGACGATTTCATCGGGTCGGAAGTTCTTCACGTTGAGCATCACCTGGTATTCGTTGGAATTCTTGTCGTCTTTCTTGGCATCGGATCTGCGAGGATCAACGGGGACCCTGAGGTTGCTGATGGATGACAAAGTAAGGAGTTTGTACTGTACTAGGGTGGGAAAGACTCCGCCGGGCACGATGTTGTGGTGGTGGCAATCAGTGGGCTCGTACAAATCACGTAACATCCTTGGAAACATTATGACGAATGATCAGAAATCGACAAACAAAGACGTAAAGATAATCACTCAAAAGACGCTGAGATCGCAATCAAAAAGAACACTTGCTCGATCCTTCAGAACTCCAGCCTTATATACTGACCATCGAAGATTCTAGAATCTCCTAGTTCAAGCGGGAAGTGCAAAAGCATCTGATTGGACGATAGGGTTGCCACTTGCAAAAGAACGGTGACGTTTCTCAGCAAATGGATAGGGTTGCCAGTTCGTTAAGGCTTCCAGTTTGTGCTTGCTGTGTGTGTTAGCAGAAAAATAAACAAAAGCAAACATAAAAATTGGCTGGAAAATTTCTAGATCGTGTATCAATAAAACTTTTATAGAAAAATTTCATTACGGTTTTCATAGATAGAGTTGCTAAAAAATTATCAGTACTATTACACAAAAATTTGATTAAAATTTTATAATTTCTGAAGTAAATAAAATTATAGTTTATTTAAATTATCCACACACAAAAAAATATTTGGGAGTGAAATTCATTCAGTTATAAAGAATTATGTTAATAATTTTGAAATATAGTTAT